>JAVIWC010000658.1:0-19571 GCA_031894815.1 Creontiades dilutus
GTTTCAAACGACCGATCGTCGGATTCGACGATGTAGGTGACGTTGCGGCACTGTGGCCGAAGAGGGAGTTGGAGCGGTGGGAAAGCGGACAGGGACTGGGCAGCCTTGTAACCATTAGAACTCTCATCACAAAAGGGGTGATGACCTCACCTGATTTACAATGCAATCCTAAGGGCGTCTCCTCCGCGAGCGCATCGCTGCCTAGGAATGCATCGTGCCCCCTTGATCTTCCCTTTTCTACCGAACGTTCAATTTTTACAGCCCAACATTCGATGAGTCCATGGAAAAGTTCCATAAATATGTTATTTAATTTCTTTGTCTATTACAAAGGTTTATTATCGAAAATAATGAATCAAAACACGAATTCGTAACTTTTGAAGGACCAATAACTGAGACGTTGAGTTTCAAACGCTGACCAGTCCACTTCTCCTGTTAATCGAGATAGCGGTGGGCTCTGAACATTTGATAACGAGGAACTCGTTAGTGCAAAACATTTCTTTGAAAAAGCAACAGATACGGCCGAAACCGAGGGCATGATGTAGGGTTTAGTTTCAAAGCCTGACAGATGGTGTCACAGGGTGTTTTGGTTTATTATTCAATAATAAACCATTGTAATCGCAATGAAAAAAAAATTGTTAACCCCCCTGAAAATTGCATGGTTTACGTTTCAAAGGGTGTAGGATCAAAATCTGCAATAAAAATTTTTCCGTCCTTCCGTCGTACGCACGATTTCTCCCAAACGACTGGAGCAAAAAACCTGAAGTTTTCAGGAAAAATCAATGTTA
This sequence comes from Creontiades dilutus, assembly GCA_031894815.1. NCBI lineage: Eukaryota > Metazoa > Arthropoda > Insecta > Hemiptera > Miridae > Creontiades > Creontiades dilutus. The sequence continues at coordinate 786 of JAVIWC010000658.1, forward strand.
GTCCGACAACGCCCCAATTCTTTAGCCAGCTCTCTCACTTAATTTGAAGTACCCTTTAAGGGTTGACAAAGTTTTCTAAAATCCCTAAAATCCTCAAAAAAGTCAAGGCGCTCTAATTTGGACTCTTTTTGAAGAACTTTCCATGAGGAATCGAATGAGCCCCTCCCCAGGTCCATAGCTCAAACCATTCCCGATGTATGGCCCGATTTATGGTGCCAACATTTGCATCCACATTCAGTACATCACTAGGTTACTGCGATCAAAACAAACAACAGCGTCTTTCTTTTTAATTTTTTTTATCGTAGTAACTTAGTGATGTAGTGAATGTGGATACTGGAGTGAACTCCTAAAAGTGTTTATAGCCGATACACGGGTTGAAGCATTCTGATATGCATGCTCCGTCTTACGAAATTTACAATTTTCAAATAGAATATTTTCCATTTTAATCGCTCTTGAAAAAACGCTGCAAATTCTTTCACTGGGGTTTATTATTCAATGATCCATGATTTGAATTTCTACTAAGCTTTGGAGTGTGCGTGTTTCACAGGTGATAGAGCGATTATTGAATTTCAGGAGATATGCATAGAGCACGTAAATCGGTTCTCAACCAAAATACCTATTTGGGTTGATATGTTGATAATATTAGTGTGCCTCCTGAAATTCAATAATCGCTCTATCACCTGTGAAACACGCATACTCCAAAGCTTAGTAGAAATTCAAATCATGAATGCAAGCCAAATTAATAATAAACCCCAGTGAAAGAATTTACAGTGTTTTGACAAGGTAAGGTTTCATACTTTTCTTAAAGAAATCGCCTTTTACGAGTTGTAGAAAGCACACGACTACAACGCACTGAACCGGTAGATGGCACATAACATCTGTTACCTAATTTTGGGTCTATTAACACCAAAAATAATAGTAAATTCAGCAAGTAATAAAAATATATTTCAGCTCTAACTGATCAATGTGTTGGAGTCTCACCACGGAATGTTCGTATTGCAAGTGGGTAACTCGTAGAAAGTTCCAACTGAGAAAGCGATGAATACAACGAGCGGCACCTGAACCAACAAAACAATCGGCCGTAGTTCGCTCTCCGTATCGCATATCGAAGATTTATTATTAAACCTCTCGCCAGATAAAGAGCGCTGGTTCCAGGGGCGAATACAACATTTTTGTGAGCCTATGACAATACTGTGCCCGATCTTGCTTCTAAATAAAACTACCTACTTTCTACTGTTGCCGAGTACATTAATAAAGATTTTATTGTAATAATGTGTATCAAAAATGTAGTACACCCCTACTTAAAACGAGGTCTGCCGAATTAGGTACGACACATAGCTTCCACGTAACAATAAAAATAATGAATAGACCGTTGAAATGATGAAAATACTATCAAAAGATATGGAATATAAGCTCTTTGGGACGATTCATGAGACAAAAATGCGACAGAAATCAACGCATTCAAGAATTACTAAGAAATGGCTCGTTATATCAAAAAGTTAGTAGATCAAACTTGGAGTAGGTAGGCGCGAACCGCTCGTTTCTATCTCGGTTCGTTCTTGAGAACAATGTGTGTTTTGCAATATTCATGGTTTCTCACTTAAAACCTTTCGTTTTCCCACGAATATCTTGGAGATTCAGTCCCATAACATGGTGAAAACGAGCAGAATATCCGACTTTTGATTCCGCCGATTAAGTGTACCTTATATTATATTTAACATGAACATGGCCAAAATGTACGGTGTTGTATACTTCCATGTAGCAATGTGCAAATAACCTTCATATTTTTTTGGTGAATTTTCAAAGAACACTATCAGCTATGTCAGCTATTTGCTGACATCATCGCCTTCAGAAATTGATTTGACAGATACAGCAGGTCTGTTCCGCTAATTGAACATCGGATAAAGGATAATACCTAGTATTGTGTTGAAATTGATATGAGATTATTAAACCGGTTTTCCCCAACTTTCCTCCAAATTTAAGGAAATTATGCATGGTGCATTTTTAAATTTGCGCATGCGCTGTGTGAAGTACTGATTTGATAGCGATGAAACTCATTGGGCACCATCTACTTGTGCCAACAATTGGCCGCAGTTCACTCTTTGCATCGCATTTTGAAGATTATTATTAAACCCGTCGTCTGATAAAATGCTCTGGTTCCTCAGGGGAATACACAATTTTTGTGAGCCTAAGACAATACTGTGCCCGATCTTGCTTCTAAATTAAACTACCTACTTTTCGCAATAGCCGAATATAGCAGAAACCTCGAAACGATTATCACCCTACCATTAACAGTCATTATAGATCCTTGTGGGCTGAGGAATGCGTTTAATCAGAGAAGGGACGTTTTAATAAACAAATCCACCATGAGCCCAATCCATCGCCCTGGTTTTCTGGGATTACATCAAATAGAGGATTGGTACCTAGTAACTACGTGCAGATTGCGCTCTAATCATGGGTTAAGTGCTGCATACAAGCATAAGTATTAACTCCAGACAACTCATCACAGTGTCAAGCTTGTGAGAGTAGTGAAGGAACATGTTGATGGTGTGCAAATAGTGATAATAGAAATGTTTTGTTTAATCAAATTATGTCAATGAAACCTGTATCATTCCACAATGTACAGTTACTTTCGGAAAAAGTAGTTTTCTGTTTCATTAACCGTATGTATATTGGTGAATAAAACATGAAACTAATAAAACTTTCTCTCCGAGAGATGAAAATCACTTTATAGAGTTGGTAAACGTAGACGTGTTACCATCTCTATAAAGTGATTTCACGTCGTAGTGACGATTTTGTTGCTCATAAACACAATATGTTGATATCATGTTGACATAACATGTGTAACAGCAGCCCAGTGTTTGCTACACGGGATTTATACAAAAGGTATCTCCTTGTACTCACGATTGTAAGAGAAAACCTAATCCAATGAAATTAGTTCATTAGCAAGTTAATTAGAAATAGCATAACAGTAGCGTAGATAAATATGTAGATATGTGTTTCATTGTTTCAACGTGAAAACGTAGAATATTGTGTGTCTATACGTATGTCGGTGAATAAAACACGGAGCGCTTTCTCTCTCTTTTTGTTAAAATTTTAAAGAACTTTCGTTCAGTGACATCTTTTAATGAGCAATTAATTTGGTTGTTCCATATGGCTGGTTTGCAGGGCAGCTTCACGCTAATGAATTCTTTTAAGATGCTAGCCCGAAAGGGCGGGCTGTTTTCAAATGAAAAATTCACGATCAAGTTGTCAAACTGCTATCGTGTTTACTTTCACTCGAAGAGATAAAGTCTGTGTTTGTCATGTACGTGTAGTGAATTTTACTTCGTAGTAACCATTTTGTTGCTCATAAATACATGTTACACGAGCAGGACTGTTTGCTACACGCATATATACAAAATGTATCACGTTGTACTCACGACAGTAGGTTCTGCTGGCAGTAAACAATGTTAAGATCGGCGCAGTGGGCACTCGGAGACTGACGGACGGCAGAGGTTGCGCTTCCCCTTCCAATTCCTCGGATAGAAACTTGTTTGGGAAGCGGCTGCCGCGCGGGTGTTCCGGTGACTTCTGACTCTTGAAAGGTTTAAACAAAACCAAGAGCTGCGGCTGAACGTAACTGGTAATTTCTGGAGAGCGTTCGGGATACGATTTTGAAGATTTTGTCCACTTAATTTGAGAAAAACGTTACAAATCTCGGAGAAGGAACCCCCCACATAGAACAACTGTAATTTAACGAGATGAAATAAAAAACGCTGCAAACTCTTTCACTGGGGTTTATTATTCAATGATTCATGATTTGAATTTCTTCTACTAAGCTTTGGAGTGTGGGTGTTTCTCAGGTGATAGAGCGATTATTGAATTTCAGCATGACACACAAATATGATCAACTGATCAATCCAAATAGGTATTTTGGTTGAGAACCGATTTAAGTGCTCTATGCATATCTCCTGAAATTCAATAATCGCTCTATCACCTGTGAAACACGCACACTCCAAAGCTTAGTAGAAATTCAAATCATGAATCATTGAATAATAAACCCCAGTGAAAGAATTTTCAACGTTTTTTTCAAGAGCGATTGCAATGGAAAAATATTCTATTTGAAAATTTTAAATTTCTTAAGACGGAGCATGCATATCAGAATGCTTCAACCCGTGTATCCTCTATAAACCCTTTTAGGAGTTCACTCCAGTATCCACATTCACTACATCACTAGGTTACTGCGATCAAAAAACAAAACGCTGTTGTTTTTGTTTTGATCGCAGTAACCTAGTGATGTAGTGAATGTGGATGCAAATGTTGGCACCATAAATTTCAGGAGGCACACAAATATGAGCAACTGATCAATCCAAATAGGTATTTTGGTTGAGAACCAATTCAAGTGCTCTATGCATATCTCCTGAAATTCAATAATCGCTCTATCACCTTGAAACGCGCACACTCCAAAGCTTAGTAGAAATTCAAATCATGAACATTGAATAATAAACCCCAGTGAAAGAATTTGCAGCGTTTTGACTAAATCTCCCAAATTGTTAGAGACAAAATGTGCCCAACTAACATGATTGCTGATGACACCATAAATAATATGTACACATCGCGGATAAACGTTCTCAACAATTTTAGAAGAGAAACTTGTATGGTTAAATTGTACCGAAACGCTGAAATTCTCCACGAACAGAATACAACTGGAGACCATCCGCAGATTCATTGATATGGAACCCAATTAAGATGGAATTTCTTTTCTGGTTGACTAAAATGTTTTATTCATGAAATCAAATAATGAACCACAATAAAAAGCATAATTTCAATTAAAATATAAAAACAGCCGCCAGCAACCATATGCTGACTATCGTGATTGAAATATCAGTTCGAGCACTTCTAGAATGTGGGCCTAGGTGTGTCGAACCTATGAATTTGATTCGACGCCCCTCTAAAGTGACGTTTTTGTTTCGCCTGAGTTTGTCAATAGCCTTGAAGTACAGCCGATGATCTTCCATAAACTCCCTGTGAAGCAGAAAAGTAAATTTAAAACAGATTGGTTAATAATACAGACATTTCAGTACATCTCTATGTACGATGTTCACAAGATCTCAGTTAAAAAATAATTATAAATGCACAAAACTGGACCAAATTCTTTATCGAACAAAAACTCACAAAAATGAATTTGGATGAAAAATGAATAAGCAATTGCAATAGGTGTATTTTTAATGAAAATTCCCTAAAAGGTTTGTCACGTGTTACTTACGAATCCCACTCCTTCCTTCCGAACGAGCTGTTCCAGAACACATTTTTGTTTGCCATTAACCACGGCCAGATCCTCAGAAACGTCGCGACGACAATTATACTTGTGTCCCTAGAACAAATACAAAAACTCCATGGTCAAGCGAGAGTTCTCCACCTATCCATGTTGTTGTGAATTTACATTCGGATAAATTATTTCAAATAGTTGGGCTAAGGTCTAAGCAAATTTAGAATTTGAATGACATTTAGAAATTTGGGTTTTAGATTTTTCCCTGAAGGGGTTTAAATGTTTATTGGAGCAGGCATGGCAGCTACGACAGGGGTTCGCACAGGAGCAGGGGTTGCCAGGATGGAACCAAAACCCAATCATTTCGTGCATTTAGACTGTACAGCTTTACAGGGAAAAATCCATTACTGGACTGACAGTGAGGGGGTATATCAAAAGACGTGTCCCCCTCGCCCTTTGTGTCAGGGTTTCCATCGTGGCATACCGACTACAAAACACCGTTCCTCTCGTCTTTTAGGACTGTCCCGGGATCATTCGGGACAGCGTGAGGGTCCTCCTGGTCTTTAGTAATTCCCAGCTTCTGTTCAGCTTTTCTTTGAGCACACTAGTGATATATGTGCTGACTGCACTCCAGTTCTCCGCAGACTGTATCATCTTTTCTATTACTGTTTCTCTGCTAAAATCACCTATTACTCCAACCAACTCCTGCCTTAGCTGCTGCCATTTTGGGCATATAAAGAATGTGTGCTCCATCATCGTCCCCCATCCACACACCTTGCCTCGGGAGTCTTCCCTATTTTCTTTAGGAACGATCGATAATAACCATGCCCCGTCAGGAACTGGGTTAAATAGTAATTAACGTCGCCCTGTTTCCTCTCCGTCCATCTTTGCACTTCCCCGATCAGACGTGCTGTCCACCTTCCCCGGGTTTCAGCTGCCCATCTCTGCTGCCATTTTTGCAGGGTCTCTGCTCTCTCCTCTTTTTTTAATTCTCTGGCCGCATGTTCTTGCTTTCTGGCATGAACCCGCTTCCTCTCATCAGCCAAAAGGTCGATTGGTACAACACTCGCAATATCCCCTTAATACACTTGGGAAACTATAAACTGCCCACCCTTCTTGGATGTCGTTTTACAATCGCTTTCACACTCTTTATACACTCCACCGTCCATGTAAATCTTTGCACAGTTTCCTCCATACTCTTGGGTCAGTATATACTGCTCAACACCGTCCCTTGGGGTTCCTACAACCCCATCTAACTCTCAGGAGACTTCACAATTCCCACCCTCCTTCTGGTCTTTGATCTTTTCTCTTCATACTCTTGGGAAACTATATACTTCCCACCCTTCTTGGATGCCGTTTTACAGTCGCTTTCGTACTCTTGTGAGACTTTATACACTCCACTCTCTTTGTAAATCTTTTCACAGTTTCCTTCATACTCTTGGGTCAGTATATACTGCTCGACACCGTCCTTTGGGGTTCCTACAACCCCATCTAACTCTCAGGAGACTTCACAAGGTCCACCGTCCTTGCTGGTCTTTGATCTGTTCTCTTCATACTCTTGGGAAACTATAAACTGACCACCTTTCTTCCTTCGCTACACTTCCCTTTTTACGAGTGCAATGCCAGTATCTGTACTACCATCTCCATACCCTTGGGAGGCTTTATATTGCCCACCACCCTTGGCAGGGTTTTTACAGTCCCCTCCATACTCTTGGGAGAGTCTACACTGCCCACCCTCCTTGGCAGTCTTCCAACTTCCCTTTCAAAATCTTGGGAAACGTTAAACTGACCGCACTTCTCGTCCGTCTTGGTACAGGCGCCTTCAGATTCGTCGGAGTTTTAACGGAGATTCTCAAAAAAGCTCAATTTCCAATACGAAAATCTTATGACAGAGAAACTTCTTCAAATTTCTTCCAAGATTTTATATGGCTTCCAGGGATCACTAAGAGCAAAACAAAGAACGTTATTCTCCTCTCTTCAGCAGTGCTGCCATAGACTTCCTACTATGTTTTTCATGTTTTAAAAGATTTTTAAACAAAAAATACACGCCCCACATTCTAAGAAAGGATGTAATGAATGGAAATGAGATCGTTACAGGTGGTGGTACTGATAGATTTGGATTTTAATGTCAAATAAAGCTTGGCGCCACCTGGACCCCCCGGATGCTTACTGCTTAGATCCTGCGGCTGAAATTAAAAAAAACATGAACATGCTTTAGCCGCGTTTTTTTCTGTAGGCTGCTTGCAGTTTGCTCTTATTTGGCCAGCTGTCTTAATCTTTTCGATTTTCCGCATTCAGTAATTCGGAATGTTCGAATTTTTATAGTCCAAATTCTGAATGGAACTAGTGATAAAAGACACTCTTTCATCAGCTCGTTGTGAAACACTTTGCTACTTGTTTCAAAAAATTGAAATTGATGTCATTTTAACCAATCAGAGAAGGAGTTATTAGAACTGGAGGATTTGAAGGAATTTTTTTATAACAAACGTTCTATAGTAGTTATCTAGAAACTAAGCCAAATTGCCTATCTGATAGTAAAAAAAGAGTTAAACTACAATTACAAAATGGTAATTGACATCGACACTTCAATAGTTGAGGCGTTTGCTATTGAAAACAGCTCATTCAATTTTTTTCTGAAATCCACTTTTTATTTTTGTGTGCATATTTTGAAAGTTTTGAAAGTCCTTCCTTCATAACCTGTCGAAGGGATATAGCTCAATCAAAATTGCATGACACGATTATCCAAGCAACGGGATGGAATCGATCCTGTATCATCAACGTATCCTGTGAAATTGGGTATCAAGTTGATAAATAACGTTCAAACACAGTAAATACTCTCAAATATTCGCGTACATATCCGTGCTGCTTGCCTAGAACTCTCCACTTTATGATGAGATGACTCAATAGCATTAGAAAGAAAACAATCGAATATGCGGACCCGCCACACACTCACCTCCCTTTAGCCCTGGTTGTTGACCTTAATAATCCCACAATCCCCAGCGTATTGCTGCCCCACCATCCGTTACCATCCCTCTTTGTATACCAGTGTGTCTGGGGAGTGGTTAAGGAGCGTTTTCAAGACTCCATACTCAGCTAGTACGGGTTCCAGTACCAGGGCGCCAGGAGCGACCAGGAGCTAAGACTGTGAAAACAGTTTTTGTTAGTTCTGGTGGTGGGGCCCCTGCTCTTTCAACGGTCTTAGCTCCTGGCGCCCTAGTACGTGTGACACTTCTGCGTTACCCTCATGTGTGACATTTTTTGGCTAGTTAGTCCAAGGCTAATGCATGTCCCATGATAAAATACACGCCCCACATTCTAAGAGAGGATGTAACCAATGGAAATGAGATCGTTACGGGTGGTGGTACTGATAAATTTGGCTTTTATCGTCAAATAAAGAATGGTTTATGAATAGAGCTCTGTCTCCCCTCCCCCCCACCTCTCCTCCCTATCTCTCTCTTCCACTTCCTCTCTCTCCACTTCCCAGCCACTGGATAACACAGCACCAGGTATCTGCTTGGCAACCAACCACTAGAATGCACCTATCATGTGTTACAGTACTGGAAAACCTAATAAATTGATACCTACTGTTCATCTTTCCAATCCTCTCTTGCAACAACCAAACCAGCGATTGAGCCGTTGCAAATTAAAGGTGATCCAAATCGGAGGTTGTCACCATCATCCGTTTTGGGTTTCTTTACAGCTGCACATATCAGAGTGTAGTTGTGGGCAGTTTTGTATTTTCTGAAACGATTAATATTTAGAATACACCATTAAAATGAAAAGCACAAAAAAAAGTAAAAGAGAAAATGAGAGAGAAACCTCAAAAGGTAAGGTGAGGCGAGTGTGTATGAGAAAACGCTAAATTGAATTCCCAGGAGTTTGATACTTTGCTCCAGTAGAATTGGAACTGTCTCTTTGGTTCTGAGCTTGAACGTATCTTGCTTTGAATGATTTATAAACCGAATGTTTATTGCATTGAATCCTTTTGCTGATTAATACTCTCTTACGTCGAATTCATATTGAAATTGCTATGTATAGTGTACTATACTAAGTATACTTAGTCTTAACTGTCATTATACCCATCGTACTCAAGTTTCAATATCATTATATATTTTTGCATTTATTCATATTGTACATATACCTGTATTTATTTTGAATGATTACCTTAAGTTAAGATTGTAGTTCATAAGTTGCAATATTTCTACAATTATTACCAGTTTTACGGTTCCTAATTCATTTTCTCAATTTGTGATTGCCAAAGATCGTTGTATTAAAAAACTACTCCTTTATATCTGCGACTCGATCATTTACTTTCCTTGTTTCACTGGCATCATATTGGTAAAACCCCCTTGTTTACGTATTCCGACCCTTCAGGTCAGCTACCCCAGGTTACAGCTACATCAGGTCACGCGGATACTCGAATGAGTTCTACGGACCTTTTGTGTTTTGTCTACTTCCAAGCTAGCAATGTGATACCTACGACGGTAGCCTCCGATTCGTTCCAAATATCAACTGCTTGGCTCACAGTTAAACCGTTATGTGTGCGTCGAAGATTTTTTCCGTACAGATCAGTTATGAAAAAGTACGGACTTGAAGGGGAGTATTGGAAATCAATTGCAACTTCTTGATGATTATATGTTGTACGTTCATAAACACAGATGTGTTTACCCATTGGCATAAACACAGATGTGAAAAAAAAAATATAATATTCAGTTTCGTACCAAACTTTACAGTCGCCCATCACAATATTTAGTTGTAAAACTATGAAACATCAGTTCGAAGAAACTATTTCCAGGTAAATATGAAGAATTGAGCTAACAAATCTCGAACTCTGAAAATCAACGGAAGCGTCGTCATACCAGCGAAAAATACCTAAAAAGCACTTGCCCCACCCAGCCTTGATCAAGTTTGTAGGAAGTGAGTAGGTAGGTACTTGTTTACTGTTGAATCAAAACAACTTACGTGCAATTTGGATCCTTTTCACCTGCTGACTGGCAGATGCTGATCCAACAAGGCTGAATGCCAAACTTGGTGTGGCTCGAAGCCTCGTAGAGTATCGGCTCCGTGGTCAAATACGGAGCCATTTTCTTCCTATTATCGAGCCGAGGCAGTTCGCAAGAGTTCGGCGAATTGATAACCATCACCCTCCTGAACAAATTATAGATTATGATCACTAGTGCAGTGTTTTTTTTGCCATTAAAGTCACATTTCTCGACTTGAAGTCGACTTTTTCCAACGTTTCACCACATTTCCGGATTTAACATTAAATTTCCAGTACGCCTAGTGCATTATCATCATCAAACGTAGGGTAACCAGGTTTAAAGCAAGGCTGTTGTGTGAGCAGCAAACCACCAATGAGGTCGCTGTTGAATTTGAAGGCAGTCAAATGATGATTCCTTAGAGCTAAAAATGTTAAGGTCATCGGCAAAAAGTAAATATTCCGTTGTGAAGAATAATTCTCCACAATTAAAGTTACAATTATTATAACTGTCCTGAGAAGAATAAATTGGTAAAATTAGTTAAATGCTTACTTCACGAACTGGACGAAGTCGTAAGGAGATTTGTGGATGAAGACGGTAGGGTACACAAAGTTGGGCGATGCATCGAACTGACGAGTTAACGTCAATATCTGGAAATTTGTGGAGAGGCCGCTGATCGTTTTAGTATCTTTGAATTTTGGGTGACGGATCGGTCGAATGACACTTGAAACATCGAATATAAGTTTGATTATATGATGGTATTCTTGATTTAATAGTATTCCAAACAAAGTTGGTGTACCCAACTAGATTGGGTAGGTACTTGAAGTGTTTTCTTCGAGTACCGGAGAAATTGGCCAATATTTTATAGTAGTCGAAAGAACCAGTAATAAGAATGACGAGGTCCAGCTGCACAAGACCCAAGTACTTGTCAAGCAGTAGTACAACTACACAGGCATGTAGAAAGGGCGGGGGAATTGGGGACATTGCCCCCGGGCCTGGTCTTCTTATAGGGAGGCCCAAATTTTCCTAAATTACAACCGACAATTTTATGTAACTTAATTAAGACAAAAATAAGAGAGATATAAATTGAAATAGAAGACAATTTATAGGGCAGCTATAACTTATCAAAGTTTACACACTTTCCTGCTTGACGCTTAAGGTGAACAGATAGTAAAGCTAGTTCAGTAACAAGCTACAGAACCATTTATTCTATGACTAACTGAGTGAGTCCCAACCAATTGCAATGATTTCTTGTTTTGAAAAAAGCAAAAGGTTGGTGGTTCTGTGATAGGTGAAACGCTTTCCAGGGGAAAGATTCTGATAATATACCTTATTTGAAGGGTACAGGGAAAAAACCAGCATTGTCACTTTTTTTGTAAATGGGTTTGAATCGTTGGAATCAGAATGAACAGTACTTACCAACGGTATATCAAAACAGGGAAAAAAACCAGTTCAATCAGGGTTGGTATCGCACTCAAAGTTTCGATATACCGAGAAAAAACCAGCTATGTTATCGGGTACAGGGAGAGAAACATCTTTGTCACCAGCTGACTCGCTGGCCGGAATAGCGTTCGATTTGCGAATTCCGTCTAAAAGGCGTCTCTACCATCGAGCTTCGTACAACAGCCAGCAGTTTAGTAGCGTAATAGCTGAAAAAATGGTCCTCCATTTGGGAACTTTGGTCCTCGCATGACCAAAACTTGAAACCTGTGGAATTTTATCTACGGCAACGAGCATACAATGGTAACTACTCCTGCTTTATCATTCAATGCTCAGTTCTCTTGAAAAATCAGTATCGATTGATCATGAAATTGTTGAACTCCCTAACAGGCTTGATACCTATCTCAAGGAGAAATTCCAGGACATCATGATCTTAATCAGGTTCTATGGGCCCCAGGCTGCCAAATTTTTGCGGATGATCCCCCATGAATAACAAATCCTACTTAATGGGTAACGTACGGCAAATTTGACTAGTATCAAATCTAGTAGTGATTCAAGATTCGATTATTTTCTTGTGCTTTTCAGATGGACACGTTCTTTCAGATAATATGCGTAACGATGGACTTGTGAATATTTTTCGTGGAGTTTGCCCCATTTTTTTTTTCATTTTTGCTACCGCTACAAATTTATTGATTGACTTGACATTTCTGAGGGCAATTTCTCGCATCCATATGAGTATTTGGGGCAGAAACCGATTCATTCTGTATCATAATAAAGGTTTTATTCAGTTTTGAAGTTAAAACTCATTTTTCTCAGATTGCAGCTTTTTTGTCATAGCTGGGTTTTCCCCTGTACCCGTCATTTGTATGAGTCTGATAACTGTGGCACACACCCAAATAGAAGAAAATTGTATTGGAGAAGTTGTATGATGATGCGCTGATTTGAAGAAGGGGGGGGGGGGGCTGTTTTGTGAGAAATTTGCCCCAGGCTCTGAATTTTTCTCCATTTTTGGATACAAGCATCCAAAGCACGCAATTACATGTTCTTGTTCTTTTTCCAAAGGTATCGGACCAAATTTGGCTCAAGATTCCAACATCGATCCGGTATGAGCCAGTAATCTCGGCTACTCGGCCAACCAGCCAAATTAAGAGGCTATTTTGTAAAATTCAGATAGAAATTATTTCCGTGAATCTACTGAGGCCACTTTGGTTGCTGTACGATCATCCGTTTGCTCACAAATCGGAGGTCTGTAGTTGAACGCGTGGAAGGCTAAAGTGACTGGAGGCAGACCTGAGATACCCAAGTTCTCGGGTTTGGGAAGAAGTTAGATGTATTTTTTCCATTTTTGCCTAGGATTGCTAGTTATTTCAGCATTTTTAAAAATAGATTCTGACATGAGCGTCATTACCCCTCATTCCCCTAAGCGTGTATTAATATTTATATTGTTTTAACAATAACTGATACAAAAGTATTGTAAAACAATGCAAGCCTCTAAATTCTCTCTTACCCTCTTATCTGGTAACATAGTTTGTAGTTGAATCCAGCCATGGAAAAAACCCTGTGGGCCACAACTTTGTAGTTTTGTCTCGAACCGGGAAATTTGGCGGCGGTCGTCAACACCGCTTGGTGGGATAAGATGACGCCTTGACGAACGACACTTTTCCTTTTCTTGTCAAACACCTTCACCACGTAAGGATATGTCCCTGTTACGTCGAGCGGGCAGTTTTCGTCCTGAATGAAAAAAATTTAATATTGTCACTTTTGTTATGAACAGGGGTCAAAAATAACATTAACTTATTTTAGAATTTAATTTTGGTTTATTATTCAATATTAAACCATTGTAATCGCTCTTGAAAAAAAAAAAAAAAAATGGTAACCCCTCCTCAAAATTTCATGGTTTACGTTTCAAAAAGTGTAGAATCCGAATCTGCAATAAAAATGTTTCCGTCTGTTCGCCGTACGCACGATTTCTCCTAAACATCTGGAGCAAAAAAGCTGAAATTTTCAGGAAAAATCCATCTTGGTCCGACGACGCCCCAATTCTTGTTGAGCCAGCTGTCTCACTTAATTTAAAGTGCCCTTTAAGGGTTGTCAAAGTTTTGTAAAATCCCTAAAAACCTCAAAAAAAGTCAAGGCGTCCTAAATTTTGGACTCTTTTTGATCAACATTCCACGAGGAATCGAATGAGCTCCTCCACAGGTCCGTAGGTCAAACCATTCCCGATGTGTGGCCCGATTTATGGTGGCAACATTTGCGTTCTTTTGGTTTATTATTGTTTTTATTTTGATATCAGTAACCTAGTGATGTAGTAATGTGGATACTGGAGTGAACTCCTAAAAGGCTTTGTTGCCGATACACGGGTTGGAGCATTCTGATATGCATGAAACGCTGCAAATTCTTTCACTGGGGTTTACTATTCAATTGGCTAGTGTTCATGATTTGAGTTTCTACTAATCTTTGGAGTGTGCGTGTTTCACAGGTGATAGAGCGATTATTGAATTTCAGGAGGAACACAAATATGATCAACTGATCAAGCCAAATAGGTATTTTCGTTGAGAACAGATTTACGTGCTCTATGAATATCTCCTGAAATGCAATAATCGCTCCATCCGTGGAACACGCCACTCCAAAGCTTAGTAGAAATTCAAATCATGAACGCAAGCCAATTAAATGATAAGCCCTTGTGAACGAATTTGCAGCGTTTTAGTGATTATTTTCCTTTCTGTTATCCGTTTTAACACTTTTGGAATCGAATGATGCCACGAACCTTAATTTTTCACTGAGAGAGGGGGAGAGGAGTATGATTGAGTGAAATAACTTATTTAGATACCTGGGAAAGTTAAGGCGTGGGGCCCTCACTACCATTCTCCCAGGATGCGAATCATACAAAATTCCTCCATACAATTAGAAGAAAATGCAAATCAATAAATGTCACATCTCAGAGTAGGTTTAGAAATTAAACTAGGAGGCAAGCCCACAGGACCCCCGGATGCTTACAATTTAGAGCCTGCGGCTGAAATTCAGATTCGTGTTCAGCACCCCGAAAAACCCCTTAGGGAGTAGGTTTGAAAGGGATTAAACAGAGATAATTTTTGAGCAATTTTGATGAAAAATCGCGAAAATACCTATGAAGAAAGCGTTTTATCGAAAAACGGACTTCATATTCGTGTTCAGCACCCCGGAAAACCCCTTAGAGAGTAGGTTTGAAAGCGATTAAACAGAGTTAATTTTTGAGCAATTTTGATTAAAAATCGCGAATATAACAATGAAGGAAACCGGACTTCAGATTCGTGTTCAGCACCCCGAAAAACCCCTTAGAGAGTAGGTTTGAAAGGATTAAACAGAGATAATTTTTGAGCAATTTTGATGAAAAATCGCGAAAATAACCATGAAGGAAGCGTTTTATCGAAAAACGGACTTCAGATTCGTGTTCAGCACCCCGAAAAACCCCTTAGAGAGTAGGTTTGAAAGGGATTAAACAGAGATAATTTTTGAGCAATTTTGATGAAAAATCGCGAAAATAACCATGAAGGAAGCGTTTTATCGAAAAACGGACTTCAGATTCGTGTTCAGCACCCCGAAAAACCCCTTAGAGAGTAGGTTTGAAAGGGATTAAACAGAGATAATTTTTGAGCAATTTTGATGAAAAATCGCGAAAATAACCATGAAGGAAGCGTTTTATCGAAAAACGGACTTCAGATTCGTGTTCAGCACCCCGAAAAACCCCTTAGAGAGTAGGTTTGAAAGGGATTAAACAGAGATAATTTTTGAGCAATTTTGATGAAAAATCGCGAAAATAACCATGAAGGAAGCGTTTTATCGAAAAACGGACTTCAGATTCGTGTTCAGCACCCCGAAAAACCCCTTAGAGAGTAGGTTTGAAAGCGATTAAACAGAGTTAATTTTTGAGCAATTTTGATGAAAAAACGCGAAAATAACCATGAAGGAAGCGTTTTATCGAAAAACGGACTTCAGATTCGTGTTCAGCACCCCGAAAAACCCCTTAGAGAGTAGGTTTGAAAGCGATTAAACAGAGTTAATTTTTGAGCAATTTTGATGAAAAATCGCGAAAATAACCATGAAGGAAGCGTTTTATCGAAAAACGGACTTCAGATTCGTGTTCAGCACCCCGAAAAACCCCTTAGAGAGTAGGTTTGAAAGCGATTAAACAGAGTTAATTTTTGAGCAATTTTGATGAAAAAACGCGAAAATAACCATGAAGGAAGCGTTTTATCGAAAAACGGACTTCAGATTCGTGTTCAGCACCCCGAACCCGAAAAACCCCTTAGAGAGTAGGTTTGAAAGCGATTAAACAGAGTTAATTTTTGAGCAATTTTGATGAAAAAACGCGAAAATAACCATGAAGGAAGCGTTTTATCGAAAAACGGACTTCAGATTCGTGTTCAGCACCCCGAAAACCCCTTAGAGAGTAGGTTTGAAAGCGATTAAACAGAGTTAATTTTTGAGCAATTTTGATGAAAAAACGCGAAAATAACCATGAAGGAAGCGTTTTATCGAAAAACGGACTTCAGATTCGTGTTCAGCACCCCGAAAAACCCCTTAGAGAGTAGGTTTGAAAGCGATTAAACAGAGTTAATTTTTGAGCAATTTTGATGAAAAAACGCGAAAATAACCATGAAGGAAGCGTTTTATCGAAAAACGGACTTCAGATTCGTGTTCAGCACCCCGAAAAACCCCTTAGAGAGTAGGTTTGAAAGCGATTAAACAGAGTTAATTTTTGAGCAATTTTGATGAAAAACGCGAAAATAACCATGAAGGTTTAATGGAAGCGTTTTATCGAAAAACGGACGATTCAGAGTTAATTTTTCAATTTTGATCGAAAATAACCAGCGTTTTATCGAAAAACTTCAGATTCGTGTTCAGAGAGTAGGTTTGAAAGCGATTAAACAGAGTTAATTTTTGAGCAATTTTGATGAAAAAACGCGAAAATAACCATGAAGGAAGCGTTTTATCGAAAAACGGACTTCAGATTCGTGTTCAGCACCCCGAAAAACCCCTTAGAGAGTAGGTTTGAAAGCGATTAAACAGAGTTAATTTTTGAGCAATTTTGATGAAAAAACGCGAAAATAACCATGAAGGAAGCGTTTTATCGAAAAACGGACTTCAGATTCGTGTTCAGCACCCCGAAAAACCCCTTAGAGAGTAGGTTTGAAAGCGATTAAACAGAGTTAATTTTTGAGCAATTTTGATGAAAAAACGCGAAAATAACCATGAAGGAAGCGTTTTATCGAAAAACGGACTTCAGATTCGTGTTCAGCACCCCGAAAAACCCCTTAGAGAGTAGGTTTGAAAGCGATTAAACAGAGTTAATTTTTGAGCAATTTTGATGAAAAAACGCGAAAATAACCATGAAGGAAGCGTTTTATCGAAAAACGGACTTCAGATTCGTGTTCAGCACCCCGAAAAACCCCTTAGAGAGTAGGTTTGAAAGCGATTAAACAGAGTTAATTTTTGAGCAATTTTGATGAAAAAACGCGAAAATAACCATGAAGGAAGCGTTTTATCGAAAAAAGGACTTCAGATTCGTGTTCAGCACCCCGAAAAACCCCTTAGAGAGTAGGTTTGAAAGCGATTAAACAGAGTTAATTTTTGAGCAATTTTGATGAAAAAACGCGAAAATAACCATGAAGGAAGCGTTTTATCGAAAAAAGGACTTCAGATTCGTGTTCAGCACCCCGAAAAACCCCTTAGAGAGTAGGTTTGAAAGCGATTAAACAGAGTTTATTTTTGAGCAATTTTGATGAAAAAACGCGAAAATAACCATGAAGGAAGCGTTTTATCGAAAAAAGGACTTCAGATTCGTGTTCAGCACCCCGAAAAACCCCTTAGAGAGTAGGTTTGAAAGCGATTAAACAGAGTTTATTTTTGAGCAATTTTGATGAAAAAACGCGAAAATAACCATGAAGGAAGCGTTTTATCGAAAAAGGACTTCAGATTCGTGTTCAGCACCCCGAAAAACCCCTTAGAGAGTAGGTTTGAAAGCGATTAAACAGAGTTTAATTTTTGAGCAATTTTGATGAAAAAACGCGAAAATAACCATGAAGGAAGCGTTTTATCGAAAAAAGGACTTCAGATTCGTGTTCAGCACCCCGAAAACCCCTTAGAGAGTAGGTTTGAAAGCGATTAAACAGAGTTTATTTTTGAGCAATTTTGATGAAAAAACGCGAAAATAACCATGAAGGAAGCGTTTTATCGAAAAAAGGACTTCAGATTCGTGTTCAGCACCCCGAAAAACCCCTTAGAGAGTAGGTTTGAAAGCGATTAAACAGAGTTTATTTTTGAGCAATTTTGATGAAAAAACGCGAAAATAACCATGAAGGAAGCGTTTTATCGAAAAAGGACTTCAGATTCGTGTTCAGCACCCCGAAAAACCCCTTAGAGTAGGTTTGAAAGCGATTAAACAGAGTTTATTTTTGAGCAATTTTGATGAAAAAACGCGAAAATAACCATGAAGGAAGCGTTTTATCGAAAAAAGGACTTCAGATTCGTGTTCAGCACCCCGAAAAACCCCTTAGAGTAGGTTTGAAAGCGATTAAACAGAGTTTATTTTTGAGCAATTTTGATGAAAAAACGCGAAAATAACCATGAAGGAAGCGTTTTATCGAAAAAAAGGACTTCAATTCGTGTTTATCGAAAAACGGACTTCGATTCGTGTTCAACACCGCGAAAAACCCCTTAGAGAGTAGGTTTGAAAGGGATTAAACAGAGATAATTTTTAGCAATTTTGATGAAAAAACGCGAAAATAACCATGAAGGAAGCGTTTTATCGAAAAAGGACTTCACAAGATTCGTGTTCAGCACGAAAAATACTTGATGAGTTTGAAAGCGATTAAACAGAGTTTATTTTTGAGCAATTTTGATGAAAAAACGCGAAAATAACCATGAAGGAAGCGTTTTATCGAAAAAAGGACTTCAGATTCGTGTTCAGCACCGCGAAAAACCCCTTAGAGAGTAGGTTTGAAAGCGATTAAACAGAGTTTATTTTGAGCAATTTTGATGAAAAAAACGCGAAAAAAACCATGAAGGAAGCGTTTTATCGAAAAACGGACTTCAATTCGTGTTCAGCACCCCGAAAAACCCCTTAGAGAGTAGGTT
>JAVIWC010000663.1:0-194747 GCA_031894815.1 Creontiades dilutus
GCTCGGTAAACTTTACGAATATCCAAAATTCGAAACGCCTGTGGCGACTAAAAGTTTCTTCCAGGCTGACAATGTCGACATGTTCTGGAACAAAAAAGGCAACGCCGTTTTACTCCAAACCAACATGGATGTTGACAAAAAAGGGACCTCTTACTACGGGACTCAAACTCTTCACTTCTTATCCGTCAAAGGCGAAACCTCCATGGTCCAGTTGAATAAAGAAGGACCCATTCACAGCGTCGGATGGTCACCATTATCAACAGAGTTCACTGTGATTTATGGTTTCGTACCAGCAAAAGCTACGATATTCAATATGAAGTGTGAACCCGTTTTTGAGCTGGGAGTTGGCCGAAGAAATAGTATCTACTACAACCCTCAAGGTAATATTTTGCTGTTGGGAGGTTTCGGGAATCTACAGGGTAACGTTGAACTTTGGGATGCGCAGAATAAGAAATTGATCAGCAAATTGTTAGCTCCTGATACCACTTTGCTCGAGTGGGCACCTCAAGGGACACATTTCCTTACTGCGACAACTGCCCCAAGACTTAGAATAAGTAATGGTTATAAAATTTGGCATCATTCTGGGTCATTGATGTATGAACGACCGATGAGCATGCAAGAAGAGTTGTGGGAAGTTGGATGGCAGCCATTCAAGGATGGCACTTTCAAAACCCCAGCTATCGTCTATAAACCCATAGAGGGGATCACACCGTCGACACCGCAGGCGTCCAAGGAGGTGTACCGTCCTCCTGGAGCCAGGGGGAAACCAACGAATTTCAAACTGAATAAAGAACTGGACGATGAATTGATACCTGAGGCTGCCCAGCCGTCGAAAGCCGCTCTGAAGTTGAAGAAGAATCGCGAAGCCAAGAAAGCTGCCAAAGCAGCAGCCGGCGATAAAGACGACGGACCGACCAAATCGTCCAGCCCTCTCGTAGATATCACTTCCGATGATCCAGAGAAACGCAAGAAGATCGGCCGCATCAAAAGCAAACTTGGAGAGATCGAGAGGCTCAAAGAGCAGCAAAGGTCTGGGAAACCGTTGGAAGTGAACCAGCTTGAGAAAATCAAGAAAGAATCGGCCCTTCTCGACGAGATCAGAGCTCTTGCACTCTGACCTACTTCTGTTCTGGGAATTCGCATTTATTTGACGCCATTTCGTTTCGATATTGTGCCTCTCGAACGGTTGCCTTATCCTTCCTGTATTGCCGTGGAGAAAATTACCGACCTTTCTTCATTAGAGTACTTCAAGGGGGTTACATCACCTGTATGATGAACCTCTCAAACCCTCAGTCATTGTAAAAATCATCAGATAAATGATCGCTCTTCTTTCATTTTCCAATTACCCCAAGCCCGACAAATATAACCAGATTCGTACCTTGGACAGAACTGTAACGAGTTTAAATGAATCAGTAAACCATCCAATTTTGACATTTGTTATGGCATTAACTCGATGTAATAATTAGTCTGTACATGAAATAACGATTATCTCGCTCAATATGAGTAACCATGCCCATAGCAGTACAAGTTCCTTACTGCTATAACTGTTTGTTTTTAATGATGTTTCTCAGATTGTTATTTCTCGTGCCACTGGTAACGTTCGATACGTACCTTACCTCTCCGGAATCCCACCTTACGTCATGCCCGTATCACCTCTTTTAAGGTTGAACAACCCATAAAGCTAATTAAATGTTTTGGTCCTCTACGAGCAGAGTTTAATTTCGAGTATGGAGGCATATTGCCAATGAGCTGTTCATATTATACTTATTCAAATGAATTTGTTCCAATCAACATTCAGTTAAAAAAAAAAAATAATAATTTTATCAAGGTACAACTCCGCACAAGTGTGGTTCGTCCTAGATCTTGTATTACAACGCATGTTAGTTCGAGTCAGTCAGAGAATCACTTTTCTTTCTTTTTTTTTTTTTTTTAATATTTGTTGAAATGTTTTGTTATTATTTTAAAACGAATGGAAAAATTATATGATGACGGAAATAATACTAAAAGCGTAATTATATTTGTCCAACCCATACCCTGTAATTTTTCTTTAAAACTTGGTCTGGAGAGTGCTATCAGCTACTAGAAATGAACTCAGGCTTAGCTCGGAATGCCACTCGCACATATTAAATGTTCAACAAATACGTGATACAGAAAACAAAATGGTTTTTTTATGGGAGGGGCTAGCTGGAAGTATGTCTCCGTATACCCCAGAAACGTTTCATGTTTTTAATTACTCAGGCAGGCTGATTCGATCAATATCAAAAGTCAAAAGTAATCAATCAAAAGAAGAAACGGTTTCCTGCAAAGGCGGACCTCAAACAGGAAGCGGAATGTTAGTTGTTCAACTTGACGGTAGACAGGTAGCACACCGGATTGTAAAAACTGTTGCAAGAAACAATTGCAACGACTTGGAAAAAGTATTGTTTGATTTTTAAAAGAATTTTTGTACTTTAAAAAAAAAAATACTGTTAATTTACTCTCAGGACCTCGTAGTTACCTACCTTATCTGAAAGCAGCCACTGACAACTGAGGATCTTACTTCCAAAAAGGCACACATCCAAATCTGGGAGAAAACGTTTTTTTCTCAATTTTCTATCTCTGAATATGAGTTGAATCAGATCCCCCTATCATTTCCGAACAAAACAGAGCACATCCACGTCAAATCCGGGGCTAAAGTTATGTGTTTGCATCTAAAGGTAACAAATCCGTCCCCTACATTTTTTTCAGTACCTTGCAATCGAAATGGCACATATCCTCCGAATTTCGTCAGGCGATAAGTCGTGGGTTTTCAAAAAGGCACATATCCAAAAAGAAGCATTGCGCCTTCGTCTTGACGTTGAATATTTACACGAGACTCGATAGATGGCAGGCATGACAAATGGAAATATGGAGTCAGGTAAAGTTTTCAATAAAACCTACAGAATGGAGAATGAATTCTTTCTTTTTCAAAAAGGCACAAATCCATGAGTTTTGATCAAAAGGGCACATTTCCAAAGTGAAAATGGATATACAGCCTCGTGTTTTGGAGAAAATTGATTCATACTCTGAGGCATCTTTATCTGTGCCTTCTCACACAGTACTCTGATGAGAAACTGCAGAAAAACATCTCCACTTATCTGCAAATCGTTTTTTTCACTTCCTGAACATTTTGTCGGAATGGATATGTGCCTGTTTGAAAGTAAGCTCCTCAACTGTAGTTTGAAAGAGTTAAAAAGAAGAATTTATAGGTTGAATTGGTAAACTCTCTTCTGTTCCATTTCTGTTCTAAATGGCAATTAAAAACTGGGAAAAAGAATAGCAACTGTCGATTTTTTTCAGGATTATATTTGTCTTGAATGGCGTACAGTATCGACAATTGATAGAATAGCTAGGAGACATACAATTTTATAGAGCTTCACGAAAATTAGAGTAAACAAATGGATTTGCCAGTTAACTAATGCCTATTTTCAATCATCAAACTTTACATATTTCATGGGTGTTGTGATGTGATGGAATGGAATAGTTGAGCTGAATTCCCGGATTCGACTAACCATAACCATCACTGTGTCGTAACACTAATTTCGGAGGACATCATGTTGTCAATAAATATTAGGTATAAACAAATTCATCGAGGAATCTACTATTTACAGTAAAGACAGGTATCTAGCAACGTAGCTCATTTTCACGAGCCATACGTTTCAAATGACAAGTTATATTGAACGAGAAACTGAATGGAGGAATCAATCTAGTTGAGATTGTCATACAATAAACCTGAATTTAGTTCGCATTACAATGATGGATTGTTGGACAAAGAGTACTGAATGGCATTTTGATTTAAAACCTTTTCTAGAGCTGAATTGTTTAATTGTAATAAACTATGCCAACCTATTAGAGTGAATGGCTGATAGCTTCCAGACTCAAGATGAATATTATTTCTGGAGCCGGATCAGCATGACTTTGAGAATGGAAAAGAACTGTTAAGGATGGAGAAAAGCGAAGCAGGGCAATTCCCTGCTACAATAGTAGTAGCTTCTTCTCCACTCCTAGTGCAGATCAAAGAAGTTGCACCTTACTGCATCCTTTGAGTGTATTGAAATGGAAAGAAGGTGGTTTGGTTGACCCTCACAAATACGCGTTCCATCACCATCAACTGCTTCAAGCAAGTACAAAATAGACATGTCAACAACACAACCGTCCTCCACCCCAATTATACTAATATATCTAACTCCACGTTACATCCAAGTCGTAATTCGTTCGTAAAACTATTCGTAGACCTGATGCTGGAGCTAAAAACGTACAAATAGAATTCAAATACCTACCTAAGTTCGAATAATACACGTTCACTCTGTACATATAACGTTGGGGGCGTCGAACGATTCGATTTCTTTCTTGATAACCTCAGCTGCTTCTATCATAGCACCAACGAAAACTTCGATATCTGCCCGAACATCAGGGAGTACCATTGTTGAGTGGACTCGGAGAGGAAGTTTGCGCAACGCTCGTCCGCTAAGGCCGACGCACTTTCTAAAAACAGAAAACATCAAGGTCAGAAAACATCATCAACATAAACTCTACTTGTCACAGGAATTCATTCACGAAGAAATTGTGGAAACCCATCTCAAGAAAAACAGAGTTTGTAGAAGAAACGTAGTCTATTTCCACAAAAATTAAAAGAGTAAATCGATTTCAACGGTTAGGCCATCATCAGTACAGAAAAAAAACCGAATGTACAATCAAGAAAACAGTAGTTATATAGTTACAGGTGAAAGGGAGCTTCAATCCCATTGGTCAAGAGGTGTGTGGAATATCCAATCATGAGGTTTCTGTGAAAGGGGATACAATTCTATTGGCCAGAGAGGTTAAGGGTGGATGGGTAAACAATAATGGGGAAAAAATAGATAAAGGTGGTAATTCAACAAACATAAGACGAATTAAAAGGCAAAGCCATTTTAGAAATGAACCTATTAATGGGGAATGTATCAAGGAATATCCTCGTTCAAACATTTACCAGCTCTATGGCTTTTCAATTTTCACCTTTTCTATCTATCTCCTTTCCACTTTCACAGAAACCATATGATTGGATGTTCCCTACACCTCTTGACCAATGGGGTTGAACCTCCGTTTCACCTGTCACCATATAACTACCGTTTTCTCGAATGTAGGTACGTTCAGTTATTGATCTGTCACTGATGATGGCCGTAAAAATTGATTTAAAGTTATAACTCTCAATTTTTTTGGTGTTTTTTAAATTAAAAAAACTCTTTTTTTTTTTCAAAATCAAATTTTCCACCTGCATTTTGCGTTTTATACTATTCTGAAAAACTTGCGTTTCGAGTCTGTCTGTGGGCTCCTGCTCTCCAGATTGATCGCTCCCTTTCACCTTCCTGACCAATAGAATTGAATCTCCTTTCACTCAGAAACCATGCGATTGGATGTTCTCCTACACCTCTTGACCAATGGGATTGAAGTTTCCGTTCAACTGTCACTTCACGTCTAGAAACCAAACTGCCTATGTCCACTTCTCAACTTTTCACTACCGACGATATTCCTGTATTTAATGCCCTGTAAATCATTCATCCTTGATTTTTCCCCCATCCTCCAGAAAATCATTTCAGAGCAATATGTTTCGCAAGTTTTGAATCAAATTGTTGAATATGTACATAATTGTAACGACTTTAAATTTGGAGATTCAGTTTTACTTCTGAACCTTGGAGACTGCCGGTTCTGCTTCTCACTTGAACGGAGATTGGCAGTTTCGCTCTTCACATTCTAGAATATGACAGTAGTGCAACACCTCACTCCCTATCCCACGTACCGTGAACCTACATTCAAAATACCCTGCCAAAAGTTCCAAAATTGAGTTCCACATCATTATTCTACCTATTATTTTATTTATAGGCTTCTCCCTAATCAGGGGTTGCCTGAGATCGACTGGCGCCAGGAACGTCTATCCTCAACTTGAGAGTCATCCAGGTCGAGTCTTCTCATGGAGCGGACCACTCCTCCCTTCCATGTAACTCTCGGCCGACCCTTCTTCCTTCTGCCTTTTGGCGACCAGTTGAGGACAATTTTAGGCCACCTCTCATTCGGCATCCGTTTTACGTGACCATACCACGCCAGAGCCCCTCTCTCAATCCTCTCAATAACAGGTTCCTGCTGGTCGATGGTGTCCCGGATATCCACATTTCGGACTCTATCCAGCAACACGCGACAGCTTTGCCTCAGCCCGTCCATCTCCACCGCACACAACCGCTGCTGGTTCCTCTGTGTTAGGGACCACCCCTCAGACCCATAAGTCAGGATACTCTCCACGACTGCCTTCAATATCATTTTCTTGGTTCGAAGGTGTATCTCCCCACTCCACAGCACTTTATTGAGTGAACGTATAGCAGCCCGGGCGAGACTAATTCTTTCATCAACGTCCGCCTGACATCCTCCACCAGCATCCAACACAGAACCCAGGTACTTAAATTGGCTGACACAGTGCCAATCGGCACAATTCCCAAACCAGCAACGTGCATATCGTGTCCCTGTCCTCCAACCACCAAATACTCTGTCTTTGCCACATACTTATTCTACCTAAGCCACCAAAACCAAGTAAAGCATAAACTCCACATTTGGGCTTTCTCATCTACAATATTGATACCTCGTAACAATAGAATCCCTAACAAAATCATTCCAAATAACTAGGTGTGTTATAGTACCTGCAAAGTACGATCAATTTGGAGCTAAGATCGTCATGATCTTCTGAATCGAGTTGTCGCTTGTCCGTGAATCGTAAAGGAGGTGGGCCGTTGATCAGTCCTTTCTGGAAACAAATGAAATTTCAGTGGAATTTACTGATTAAGTTACAACTATTAGGTTAGTTAGTACTATTCAACCCCAATTAGGTTAGAAATGAACCACGTATATACTTATTAGAGGTTAGATTATGAAATACCTTGACTAGTTCTTCCAAACACGAATACAATATTGAATATATGCCAAAAGGAGTAGGGTTTGAGATGAAAACTCGAAGATCCGCTCTGTCTACAAATGCTATGTCAATGGCGTTCGTGACATTGGAAGTTGTTAGGGTGAGCACATTCGGATAACTGAAAATGAAGAAAAATGTGAAGCATTAGTGAAATATGCCAGAAATCAAATTTATGTAAATACATGTTGCTTAATCAGAGGAAAACCCCTGGTTCCTTAGTTAATCCCAACAAAGGCAAACGAAATTACAGTTGAAGAGTACAGGGGAAGAACGGGATAGGTCGATTTTTGATCAAAATTGAGTTGAAAATGGTACCACTTTTTTTATTCAGAATGGCCGAACACGGCGGTGTGGTCAAAACAGGGATACAGTGAGTCGAAATGAGATTCTAATGTCAGATAGTACGACATTCATGTTTGTTTCGTGCCAAAACCTGAAATTTCGCAAATTGAGTTCCTATGTTAACAAGTTGTATCCCCATCTTGACCATCAGATATAACCAGGCATTTACGAGGAATGGGGTACTTGAAAATAACCAAGGCCGTACCCAGCATAAAAACTAGAGGCGGGGATGAAGCTATGGTTACAAAATTACAAAGAGATTTTCACAGAATACACGAATGAAACCAAAATATTAATAGTAATTAAACATAATTTTTAATGGAGTATGTAAGTGTATATATGTAAATTATAGGTACATAATTTAAGTAGAGTACCTACTCACCTAGGTACTCTACCCATCTTGGATACCTTCAACACCGCAGCTCTCATGTGACTCCATTCATTTGTGAACCCAAGACAACTGGAAGACTACTGTTGACTGATTTGATTTCATTTAATTTCATCTCTTCGATATTGTTCAGAAGACCGATTACTTTTATTATTACTAACTTCGTTTTCGAACTCTGCAGAAAGGGACATTATTCAATTTTATTGTTTTTGGTAAGTTGTTCAGTTTTCTATTGTAGGTGTTCAAATGTATCTACGTACTCGTATTGTGAGACTAATAAAAAACTATTGTTTTAGCAATCGTCTAAGTCCCCTTTCTTCAGACTGACATATAGTAAAAATATATTGACGTTTCGAGAATTGTATCAAATTCCAGAGACAACATTCGTTAACTTTTATAACAACTGAGATTATTCAAATTAATCACGCTAATGTTTCAACCATAACGCTTATGGGTGTGAGGTCCGTAAGGGCGTGTGTCCCAAAACCCTCAGAATCCCCTATTTCCACACCCATTTTCCCCATAGCACCCATGGTTGAGAAGGCGCGGATCCTAAAAGTTACACCGCATATTCTGGAAGCATAAGGATTATATTGTAGAAATTGCAGACTTTTCGGAGTGTTTTTGGATTTTTTTCCACCTAAACCCTTAAGGTAAACCCATGTGCGCCGCGCCTTCCCCGTGATACCCTGTGGTGAGCAGTCTGAATGGTGTGAATAGGCTACCACTTGCTAGATATTGCCAAGCAGCTTGAACGGACAGGTCGGAGTTTATCCAGCATTTTAACTGAGATAACGTTTAAAATTTCTTGTTGTGCTACAGCCTAAAAATTATGAGCAGGATTTTTGTAGGTCAACCCTTTTTGTTATTTATATTTGTCATTTTGTTAGCCTTAATTCAAACTTTATACGTTATCCACCTGGAAGCAGGGTGTAGTTTCACGAAGGCTGGAATTTTTTCAATTCATTTATTCATATTTTATTCCGACGTTTCGGAGTGATCAAACACTCCAATATCCCCTGATATTACAGAACATTTTCAAATAAAAAATTTTCAGATTGGTCGAAAATTGAGTTTTTTTATTACAATTTAACATCCTGCGCTACTTCTAGAACATCCTATACATTAGAAGGTAACCCAGAATTTTCTCAAATGGCAGTAAGCATAGGATGTACGCGGATGATCTGCAGTTTTATTGCTCCTGTTATCTAATTCTAAAGCGTATATAATTCTATTCAACTTGAATTTGTATAATAATTCAAACACCTAGCCATTGTTGTTGAAAACACATTACCTTGGGAGATTCAAGTGAGCCATTGTTGTTCAAAACACATTATCACGGGAGACTCGAGAGACAGAAATGCGTAACTATGAATCAAAAAGTTTGTATCAATCTAGAGGAGTCGTAATTCATTCCCCTATTAATTTTAGAAAGAAGT
Organism: Creontiades dilutus; assembly: GCA_031894815.1. Classification (NCBI taxonomy): domain Eukaryota; kingdom Metazoa; phylum Arthropoda; class Insecta; order Hemiptera; family Miridae; genus Creontiades; species Creontiades dilutus. Next base: position 9,125 of record JAVIWC010000663.1, read on the forward strand.
TAGCTCCTCTCTCTAGTGGACACTAAGTTACCCTGAAACGATCACATGTAACATTGGATTATAAATAACAATTATCTGATTACAAACCTTTTCAAGATGTCCAAATGTGTTAGAACTGCATTGACGACTCGAATCGCATCCGACGGTTCGCTACCATTCGATGCGGCAGAGCGCGAGTGGGTCAAACTCTCCACTTCGTCAATCAACACGCACAGAAGGGTCGAGGGATCACAAGCTAGTTCTCTGATCTTCCCAAACATCTGCGATACTAATTTCCCAGACTAAAACAATCAATAGACAGGAGTACGTTGCGTGAAAAGAAAATATATATTACTCATAAAGCTAGGGAGCTTCCAAACTGGAGCCAGGGGTGACAACAATACATGTTTATTAGTACCTTTACCTACGAGATAGTAATACTTTGGTATACATGTTATGTAATTATGATTCTAATTATAAGTACCTAACGAATACACAAAAATGCACTTCGGTAACGTCCTGTTTGGGACTTCCTAAAAAGAAAACGGATTTCTCGGGGGGGGCATGGCCGGCACAGACTGGAGCATTCGCTAACGATTGAAATGTTTACTACAGTGAAGTGCCAAGCATTTCAGTTTTCTAGTGTGAATAGGAGAGAATCTAGCTCACTCATCTAATATAGTTGGGCCCGTCATGTCAATTGTTCCTTACTGTCTTGAGAAGGCTCCCTATAGAAATTCAGCTTTCTAGGATTAATAGGAGGATGAAAATGTCACTTTTGATGTTAATGTTACTGTTTGTACGTAGCCCCCATCACTTTGTAAGCCTTAAGTGGCATTAATTGGTCCTCCCCGCCCCCTTCACTTCCCTGAGCCAATAGGATTCAATCGCCTTTCACCTGTTCCTATATAACATGTGCTATCTGTGATGTACTATCAGTTCATGTTTGTTACTGATGATGACCTAACCGTCGAAATCGATTTAACTGTGTGCTCATTATTATCTTGGAAATATAAACGTTCTATTTTACTCCGTTTTTATTGAAATGGCGAGTGACTAAGTCCGTTAATAAAAGAAGATTTAGCTGTTCCGGACCCTATATTTTATTACCCGAGAATAGTACATTTCAAATGTCAATTTTGTAGGGCAAATATCACAGAAAACAAACTCTGGATAAGAGAGATAAGCGTTCAAGATGTCGTCCTCGTCGAAAAGAGCTTAAAACTCAACATTTACCATATTATTGGAGCCAGAACGCAAGTCTAATGAGCAGAATTAAGGAAATGAAGGAAAAATGCAAGAGAGTTCCTTCATTTTTTGGCAGTGAAAATTCGCAATGCTTCATAGCCCAACGATTGCTTACGGGCATTTAGGAGAAGTTAGCATTCCGAAACTCGAAAGATGACATCCCCAGAAGGTAACAAAAACATGTTTGCAGCCAGTAACCCGATAAAATCGATGAAAAATCCGAGTTTTGAGCTCTTGTCGGCGATTCTGTACCACTGTGTGTCGTGATGTAACCGAAAAATATTTAAAAATCACGTTTACCATTAGTGAACGATAAAGCTGCATCCTTTAACCCCTCTGTTAGAAACTAAACATAATACGAATATACATTTTATAATGCATGAATAATCGTACACTATCCTAAAACAAAAATGTAGTATACGTTTGAAAATCTGGTTAATTTTTGGGGAGGCCTCTCTACCTACATTTTAAACTTTTGCCCTTTCAAATCATTCCCCCCCCCCCCCCCCCTGAGAATCAGGATAGTATGCATACATTTTTGTCAGGTCTTCAATACTTCAGTGTTTTGAAAAATTCAGTATGTCCAAAATTAATAAATATCGGCAATAATTCCGCATAAACGCCGGGATAAGGTCACGTTAACGAAAAACATGACTACATGATTAACCAAACCCTAGTACCTATTATTATAGCTGATTCAAGGTGAGACCACCAGCGTTTTGAAAGGACGTTGGTATGTACTAGTTTGCAAGAAGTAGTTTAAATCATTTCTCTAAAATAAGTTCACTTCCCTCGACAGCAGATAACGACTAACAGAAAGGAAGATCCATATTTCCGTAATGTAATGATCAAATTCGTCCAAGCGCATCTACAGCCTGCATGACAATCAGTGACACGTCAAGTGATTATTTTCACTATTGTAATTATTCCTGCCCCATGAAATGATTTTTAACCTTGAAAAGGTCTCACCTAAGTTCATTTTGAAGTAAATACATATTACTTTAAAACATTTTTGACTTTTACTTTTTTACCGCAAAGTTTCATACCTGGGAAACTCATACCCAGGGGTGCCCATGCCTCAATATTGGTCTGATTCAAGTCTGCCAAAGCTCATTCGACTCATTGTTGAAGTTTTTATAGAGCACGATCCAGCATAAAACCTTTTCCATCAAAATACTACATAAAACGCCATTTTTACGAGATTTCATTGTAAAAAATTATAAAACTATTGTGTAGGTATTATGCTATTAATTCTATAGACAAAAGGTCCGCGCTTAGTCTTGCTCAAAACGGAATAAATTTTCTACATTTAACGCAAATCTCCTTTAAATCAATTTTCGGCTTTGTCTCTTACAGTGCAAAATCTTTTAATTCAAATCGCATTATGCCACTTACCTCTGAAAAGTACTTCGAAAATAACGAATGCGTATTAATTTCTATCAACAGAGCCTGAGTGAAAGAAGAATTCAACCTGATAGACAGCTTTTGCGCCACAGCCTTGCATAACGATGTTTTGCCAGTTCCTGTAAAGAAATAACAGAAATAATTTGGATACGTAACAACATGTGCACAATTGGTTTCCTTAATTTCGTCGTATCAAGCAATGCGTATTGAACTGAAACTACCTACATAATTAGGTTATTATCCGTTGAAAACAACCTCCCTTCCGAAGTGTTTGGTTTAAAAGCCTGGGTGTTGGATAAAAATGATCCTAAATCAATCTTTATAGTAAAATATAGATTAGTTAGACAAATAGATCAAAAACTGTGATTAGAATGAGTATTTGAAAATCAGGATCGTCTTAGGCAGGGAGCTAAGAAGCAGATGAGGACAAGGTCGCTAAAACCCCTTCAGTCCCCCGCAGTAACCCCTGCAATCGGCATTGTCGCGTTACTAGCCCAAACTTTGATCCATTTGTCCAAATAATCTTGTTCTCCTAGGATTGATGTAGGATATTTTTTCGCATTGCTCTCATCCAGGAAAACAAGCTAAACTCAATAGAATGGTGGAGAGAGGAGGTAACGGAAAAATACATGTAATTAATCCTTGGATAGATAGATATTTTCTTGTAAAGGCCTAAGCGAGGCACTACAAAAGTCGAGTACATAATAAATAAGTTGAGAAAAGGAAAGTTGAACAATAATTAATTAAGATGTTGAATAATCACTTCAGATCAGAATTCAAAAATCTTTGATTGACGCGTACAATTCAATCTTAATCAAAGCCCGATTCGTTGTTCTTCTGGATTGTTTGATTGGTAACTTCTGAATTTGTGGTGGGGGGTGATTGGAAAGGCTTGTCTCCACCTGTATCGGATCATTCATCAACGTCGTAAATCGAACAGCAGGAGTTAACTATGATTAGATCTGGTGGCAGCCTCTAATGATTGAGTCGGTTGCGTTCCTTAACGTACAGGAGAGCAGTCAAAACATTGTCTTGGAACGGTAAGAATCCCAAGACTCATAAAATGGCTCCTGCAGCTCCGGCCCAATCCAGCCTTCTCGTAATCCTGACTGCTCTTTTTTGAAGCTGTAAAACCTCAGCAGAACGATAAGGTTTTGCCCAGAGCAAAAATGCAATATGTAGCTCTATTGGCAAAACAAAACATAATGAAGATGATAGACGACGCAGCGTAAATAGTATGGAAGCGAGTTGGAGAACGAGATGTTCGGCGTGAGTGCGCAATGTCGATCTATAATCAATTATACTCTCAAGAAGGTAATAGAATAATGATGCTAATCCTGATGAAGGTAATAGATTATTGCAGTCTGCTTTCCCATGCAGTCGGAGGTCTAATGATTGGGTTTTGTCTTCATTTAGTACCACAGAAATAGGTGAATACAACTGCTTGACAACTTCATCAGCGCCAGTGACAATACAAAGAAGAGTATCGATGAAAGATCCAGGCATTACAGTTGAGATGTCATCAGCGAAGAGATGCGCAATGCCTTTGTCCGACTGATAGGGCAAACCATCGATGAACAGCACGAAAAGACAAGGCCCCAGTACAGACCCGTGCTTCACTCCACAAGGAATACTAATTATGGCCTATAAGCCAAGGTATGAAGAGAAAAACGCCGGACTGTCCCGACCAAAACCAAAGGGATCCAACTTTCCAAAAGAATATCTTGTGGAACCAGGGCTTTGGATAGATCGTAAAGCCTTAGAGATGTAGCCTGTTTATTTTCCAAGGCGTGAAGCAACTGTCGGACCAAGGCTGAAGCAGCTACTATTTACAGCATCTTTTTTAAACCAAACTGATAATGGGGATGAAGTCTTGGGTTTTTACATTTTAAATGGACGGTTTTTAGTCAGATATAATACTACCCAGGATAGTGATTTAATTCATAATACACATAGATTGATCAAAATTGAAGTTACCTATTAAGTTTAGTGGAGCTTACCTGGGGGTCCATGAAGCAACAACACGCGATTACAGTTGATAATGTTAGGATCGACGTCACACTTCGAGTAATGCAGCATGGCTTTCGAATACTGGAGCAACTAAAACAAAATGGATTAGTGTGAAGGAGAAGGGAAACAATATAGTTGTTCTTGCCAGCCAAAGGAAGGGTTAGATTTCCTTAAATAGCCAGAAGCCATACTGGTGAGAACTTTTGGAGATTTGGAATGTACAAGTCACAAATGCTCCGTGCAGTAGGGTGACATGTTCGCATTATATCCGTTGCTCTACCATCTAAATATGGGTTACCAGGAAACGGCATATTTATGCATCGCACATTATATACTGGGGCATTTGACCCTATAGCCCCTCCCCTCCCCCAAATACTTTTGGATTGTTAGAATGATGTTGGTTTATCGTTTTAAATAATTAACCGATTCAATTGACCAAGAATCGTTAAACAAACCACCCTCCGCAATGTCCACTGTTAACGAAAAACTGTCCGACTCTAAAGTTTGATCTGTGAGAGAACTATCTCTTGGAAAAGAAACCCATTTGTAGTGGTGGGGTATCTATTCTTTCACATATGGCCACGTTATGGAACGATTGACGTCAAATAATTGATTGATTCAATCAAGCAAGGCTGACTTGAACTGGGAATACAGTAAAGATTGTAAGTCAAAAATTGTTTACCATATTCTTTTTAGCATGAACATACTTTAGCCTTGGACTAACTAGCTGTGGCATCACTTCCTATGTTTAGATGCTCCTAAATTGTCATTCCTTTGCGATGAAGTATCAGGACTGGGTCACTTGGTGCAAAAAGGTGATGGAATTAGAGAATCTAAAGTGTCGTTTTATGCCCATATGAAGCCAAAAACAGTCAGCTGGGACGGTGGCAATGCTTCCAAGAGACCTATTGGAGCAATGCTACTTTCAAAACAAATGAGTGTAAGCGTTATTGGTGCTCAGAACTTGAGGAGCTCAAGGTGCAGTGCAGCGTAAAATGCTTTAGCCTTGAACTAACTGGACAAAAAATGTCATGCAGGTAAGTAAACCGAAGTAATCTCCTTTAATGTTGAAGTAATTGAACTGAATATTCACGTTATCAATTCAACTTTTTTTAATAAAACATTTATTTCGGTACGAAGCTGTTGTAAAAATATGTAGGTTCAACAGGCGAAATTGGGTTTAAAATGAAATTTGCGCTGTACTTTATCCAGAAAGTAGTCGAATGTCGTCATATTCATCCGAAAATACTCGTAAAACCTGTTGTAATCTTCTCAGAGTTCATTGTACAAATGATGAAATTCCCCATGAATGTGTCGCGATTGATTAATTGCGTGAATCCCTTCTACTTTTCGCCCCCAAAGTAAATACCAGATTCTCAATGACGGGTTTTCCGCAAAGAAATAGTCATCGTCGAGGAGGATTTGAAACAGTCCTCCACTCCCCAGACGTAATTATCAGTCTACCTCCTGCCGACAATTAACGTTTATTGATCAATAGCCAAACGATAATATTGTTTATGGAACGATCCCCAAACGGGAATTAACGTTTATCGATCGATCCATGAACCATTCAGAATTTGGACTATCAAAATTCGAACATTCCGAATTACTGAATGGGGAAAATCGGAAAGCTTAAGATAGCGTGCCAAATAAGAGCTGACTGAAAGCAGGAAACAGAAAAAAAGCGCGGCCAAAGCATGTTCCATGTTTTTTGAATTTCAGCCGCAGGCTCTAAGCAGTAAGCACCCGGGGGTCTAGGGGGCTTGCCCCTTGTCGAGGCGCGCAGCGCCGAGTTTGATCATTAACTGTACGTTAAAATTGTTCACATGTAAATTATGTTCCTCATTATCTTTTACGAGTAATTTTCATAGCTTTTACAAACTTAATTCTCAAATTGTTTATCCTTCCCTATCTATTTCTAAATACGTAAGAAATTCTGTCCTCAAAAAACACCAATAAATTCATCAGTAATAGGATATAACATTTGTTCTGCATGTTTGTAAATTCCAATTGACAATGGAAAAATAAAACTCCGAAACGTTGGGAACAAAATTTTTTTAAATTCAAGACCGAACCTCAATAAACCCTTAGATGCTTCTTCTGAAATATATGTAAAACTACGGTCACTAACTATCCCAACTGTTTTTGGCTGAAAAAACTCTTAAAAAATAGCATATCTCAGCAACGGGTTGAGAAAAAAATCGCGGTTTTCGGCGATTTACCCATTTTCCATGTGACATGAAGGGCAATTCCGGCATCAACATAACTAGACTGTTGTGAGAAACTAATTTTTACAGACGATAAAAATACATTTCCAGCCAGTTGTTTGTAAGTATAAAATACAAACCTCTTGTTTAATGTTGGAGTCGTACACGAGGGATTCCCAAATCCCATCAAGGTATTTAGCGGGCAGGGGAAGAAAATTAGCGGCGAGGGTGTCATCGTCGCCACCGATGGACTCCGACTGCGGCAAGTCCTCACTCAGACGGTAGAAGAACGAGTTGAAAGTCGTGGCGTCGTCGAAAACTGTTTTATCGAGCACCTGACGAAGAACGTACATATTCAAATATTGGAAAGGTTCATAAATTATTTCGGATAACTAGCAGTTAAAATGTACAGAAAACAGAGTCATTCATAAAGCCGCGTCCACACTATGCCGCAGAATGCCGGCGGCACAGACGGCGGCTTTGCCGCTGGAAGCCGCTGGCTCTGCCACGGCACAAGTTCACATCTGCGTTGGCATTCAGTCGCAGCAATGTCAAACTGATTAGTTGAAGCCGCCGCTTGCCGCGCGGCACGTCTACACTTCCCCTTCCCATTGGCTTTCTTTGAAGTAGACCGACACTCGAGCGATTTCCAGCGGCATGCCGCAAAATGCCGACGTTCATGTCCACATTGTAGCGGCTTTGCCGGCTGCAAGGCCGCCGTCTGTGCCGCCGGCATTCTGCGGCATAGTGTGGACGCGCCTTAACAGAGTTGTTAAAAATGTATTTACAAGAACAAAGTCCAGGTATAATACTAGAAAAATCGAAAGTTCAAATACTTGCAATCTAAGTACCAAGTGCAAGTACTAGTAGTTATTCATCTTATGGAAGTTTTTTTTTCTACCACTGAGGCCCTGGTGGTTCCTAGCGATTCCGCAAGAACACTAGAACCCCTTGTTCGAATTGGGGCCTTCCTTCAGATCATAGTGATCTACTGTGAATGTAGAGGTTGAAGGGGAGATTAAAGTTCCGCACCTCCGCCATGTAGTCAGAGACACTGAGAACTGACTCATCCACTGCCACCACCTCAAATATGGTATGGTGAGCACACCCGGATCCCCTGTTAAGGAAGCCATTCCTCCACAACCTAACCCCCTGAAGAAATGCCACTCACTGGAAGTACAACAAGTACATTTGCTCTTTTAACCTACAATACTAAAGATGAAGAATGAAGAAGATGAGAAATTTCAGATCTCCTTCTACTCCTTCTTACGGAAATACTGGGGCAGAGGGGGGACAAAAACGCATTCAATTCAATTCTCGCAGAAAAAATGAGATGGCTATTGTATATTGGTGAAGAACGGCTCCGAAATTATGTCAGTTACACATACGAATATTGTCAATTTTTGAGGATTTGACGTAGCACAAAGTTTTGAACCATGATATCGTACTAATTTACACCAAAAACAACTTTAGCTACTGATGTTCAGCCCTACGTACGCAAACATTGTACGAATACATCAATAGAATATTGATACTCCATTCATTAACAGATTAAGTTTGAATTAATTGAAAATTCCACAGATTTGCTAAAACTTTGGTTACATTTAGAAATGCGTTCATTCGATTCAGCGAGGAAAATAATGAGCGCTTTAACGTAGAGCTCATCCATTTTCCAGCAGATGTATGGTGGTAAATCAACATTGAAATTGTTAAGAAAGCAGAAGGTTGACCAAAATTCAAGTTTAGGCTAGAAAAACCAATGTATAACATAACTTAGGGGAACATTTTATGGAATAAACGCTGCAAATACTTTCACTGGGATTTATTATTCAATTGGCTTGCGTTCATGATGTGAATTTCTGCTAAGCTTTGGAGTGTGCGTGTTTCACAGGTGATAGAGCGATTATTGAATTTCAGGAGATATGAATAGAGCACGTAAATCTGTTCTCAACCAAAATACCTATTTGGATTGTTCAGTTGATCTTATCTGTGTGCCTCCTGAAATTCAATAATCACTCTATCACCTGTGAAACACGCACACAAGCACACTCCAAAGCTAGTAGAAATTCAAATCATGAACGCAAGCCAATTGAATAATAAACCCCAGTGAAAGAATTTGCAGCGTTTCATGCGTATCAGATTCCTTCAACCCGTGTATCGGCTACAAAGCCTTTTTAGGAGTTCACTCCAGTATCCACATTACTACATCACTAGGCTACTGCGATGAAAACATAAACAATAATAAACGAAAAAAACGCAAATGTTTTCACCATAAATCGGGCCGTACATCGGGAATGAGTTTGAGCTACGAACCTGGGGAAGGGCTCATTCGATTCCTCAACGGAAAGTTCTTCAAAAAGAGTCCAAATTTATGCCGCTTCGACTTTTTTTGAGGTTTTTAGGGATTTTACAAAACTTTGTCAACCCTTAAAGGGGACTTTAAATTAAGCGAGAGTGCTGGCTAAAGAATTGGGGCGTTGTCGGATCAATATTGATTTTTCAGGAAAATTTCAGATATTTTGCTCCAGCCGTTTGGGAGAAATCGTGCGTACGGCGGACGGACGGAAACTTTTTTATTGCAGTTTCGGATTCTACACCCTTTGAAACGTAAACCATAACATTTTCAGGGGGGTTAGAATTTTTTTTTTTCAAGAGCGATTACAATGGTTTATTATTGAATAATAAACCAAAAATTGAAGAAAATTGAACCTCTCTTTTTAATGGTAAAACTTAAAATTTAATGTATTTGGTAAATTGAGGGAGTTATGCCCATTTCAGTGAAGTAAGGTTGAAAATACGGAAAAAAACTTTGATGTACCCCCAGTTGCAATAGAATGCTATGCAATGGGCGGCTCCGGAATATCTTTCAACTAGTGATGATTCAGGGTCCCTGCAGACAGGTTGACCTAACAAGCTGTGTATAAGGGAACCACACGTGTTCTCCTTTTTTCGCTCAATATTTTTTAGATTTTTCAAATCTTACAGTTCCTTTAAACGAACTGTCGAGCCATTTTTGAGAAATACTACATGTAAAAGTCCTCAAGTGTCCATTCGTGATATAACCATAAATTAGCTTTACGAGTTCTTTTATTTACCATTTTCATCTTATTGATACATCAAATTACATACAACACATAAAACCAACAAAAATTCCTTTCTTGAGTAATGCATATCACATATCAGATATCAAAAGTTGACTTACTTCATGATATTTGTTCTCCAATCTGGTGAATATCTCGCAAATTCTGACTGATGATATGTTCTCAATTAGCTCTTGGTTGTTGAATGATCTGACAACCGAATTGGGAAGATAAGAGTTACCTCGAAGTTCCTGTTCAACTGTTGTGCGAAGTGCTTCAGTTGGAAGTTGGCTAAAAGAAATTTCAAATGAAAACGATAATTCGTAAAATACAACAGAATATGAGATAGTAACACACAATCACTCTCGTTCTGTTACACCAAACCCAAGAAAGAAAAATTTCTCATATGTTTTCATAGTTACATTTGCTATCAAAAATCCGTTACCTACTATTTTTTTTCAATTAGTTTTATACCGTTCAATAAAGCCAAATAACGGTGATTCATTCTTCAATTCTAATACAGAGAAGAATTAGAAAATGCCTCTTAGTAGAGGTCGACAGGATTGTTTCTATGACAAAGGGTCAGGAGTGTAGACGTAATTAAGATACTTTCAATACAACAGCCATCAGGACCACATCACAACTCTAATAGCTATCCGCACAAAAGTTTTCAACTTTGTTCCAGCAAGAGTACAAGTCGTTTTGGTATATGTCAGATTCCACCAAACGCGATTGGAGTTCAAAAACCTTTCATGATCACGTCCCTTGTAACATTACTCGTTGTGGGAGTTTCCATTACAGTGGTGGTTCTTGATTTTCTTCTTTTTTTTAATTTGTTTTATTGCACTAAGTTATAAACTTATAAGCAACATTATTCTAATATATAGTTGGCGTACATTAAGAAATCTAAGATACATCACTTAGTCCTTATTGTTCTGATATTTGCACTTTATGATGCTCACACTAAGTGAATTAAATCGTGTGGCTCGGTTCTCTTCAGTCCTCTAAGCAGATCCTTTGTGTAGAGAAGGATCATTTACATGATCTTGTAGCCTCAAGAGGTGATGCAAGGCTTGGCTTCGAATGACCTCATTGACAGATTCAATTTGCAGCTCGTAGTGAAGTCTGTCATTTCTAAAATATCTGTATGCATCTACGCAATTTCGTAGGACGTTATTCTAAAAGCGCTGAGTAATGTCACGGTTGCTCTGGGCCTTGGACCCCCACAGTTGCGCACCACAAGTCCATACAGGCTTCAGGACTTGCTTGTACAGTATCAACTTATTTGGGAAGTCAGCCCATCAGCCAGTTCTTGATTTGATCACAAGCTAGATTTTTTTTCTGGACGCGGGACTTCCACCTTAGGGACTCCCTTCCAAAGCATATGGTATCAACTTGTTATGGAGAAAGGCATTTAGTTGATTTTTATTAGTGAAAAACATGCATGACTTTGTCTATTTTCCAACTCTCCATCTCACAGTCCAGTCATGAATGCGGGAGATAGAACGATTTAACGTGGTAACTGATTCAATGTTAGTTTCTCCAGTCGCTATAATTGCAGTATCATCGCAAACGTAGTGAGGGTATTACCTTCAGTTCCGGGTAAGTCAGAGGTGTAGAACAGGTACTTAGTCGGGCCCAGTACGTTTAGCAATCAATTATCTCATTTTAAAACATCAATTATTGATGTTTGCAAAAAAACTGAAAGTGGTTTGGCATGAGAACTTTAGGTGTAGAACACTTCTCCTTCTTCTTTGTGAACCAACAAGTTGTGCCGATGGAATGAAAGGTTATTGATCTCCAGCACCTTTATTTCGGACTGCGGAAGGGTTTTTTCTTCAAAAATGTAGACTGCGAGTTGAAGATGAAAACCAGTAGTTCTACCGTAATTTTAGTAGAATAGCAACACAGATCAACAAAGAAGGAAGCAGGTCACATTGCAATCTGTAGGGTAATTGAGTTAGGCCAAGGGCACACACACAGATGATATGCACAAAATCACTTGCGACGCAATTGTGTAACTTTGGTGGAAATTGTGGGGACCCAGATCAAGAAAAAACCAGAGTTTTAGAAAAAAACTGTATCTCTCGGAAACGTGGTGGAAGCTCTCTTTCTCCTTCCATCACATAACGGCTGTTTTCCCCTAAGTACATTCAGATATTGTTCTGTGATTGCTGATTACTTGACCGTCGAAATCGGTTTAACGGTCATAGCTCCTTAACTTTTTAGCGACAAGATCCGCATGTATGCAGACCTATCAGAATGCAGCCAAACCCTGTTGGGCAACGCGTACATACAGACCTGCCCAACATCACCTCTCTGCATTTATGCGGTTTGTCTATTTATTTATTCTTTAGTTACTCCATTCTTCTTTCCTGGATTCATGGTTTTTCTGATTCAGAGCGATAGATACAAGGGCGCTTGACCTTTAGCAGTGGACATCTGCCGCCTATTGTTTGGTCCCAAGGCGCTCTCACTTTTTGTCTTTACGATTTTTATTTGGAAAATATTTGCTTCAGCCTTTGATTGAGTTCTATTTCTCTTGTCGCTAAATATGTGTAATAAAAGTTGTAAGGGGCATTTACTGATACGGAAATAATATAAAAATTTTTGTCTCAAAAGTGGCCCTAATAGCGATGGTGTTAAGAGTGATTTTGATGGTGCGGGGAAAATGAATCAGGATCGAGCTTTTTAAACTCAGGACTGGGGGAGACACATTGGAATCCCAAACCCAAAAAGGTTAATTTTGTGGATATATACCAATTTTTTTTTTCAAAACTCCTTGTTTTTTCTTTACACGCAATTTTCATGGGGTCATTGTCATTTGTGTCATCTGAGAACTGCGAAACTAAAAAACACAAGGAGTCCAGTCCCCCAAGGAATTCGGAAGATAGGGGTAAGCCATGTCCTCTTCAACTAGAACGAGTGACAAATAAATGAATGCCACGTCTGTGTTGTGGATTAACACAATACTCTCTGCCCACGGAGATGAAGGTAATCTTCAATTTCAGTTAAAATCTAACTACATACAGCAGAAACTATTTTGTTTTTCTATTTAATCTATCACTGGTTACCTCGGTTTCCCTGAGAAGTCTATACCATTCCACTTTGATGGAGTTCTCTACGAAAGGATTTTCGTATATTGTTCGACAATATAAACAGAACCTGGGAAGTATTTTTGATCACGAATGACTTTGATCTCATGAATCCCAAGGAAATTCTAAATGATCATTTAGCATACCAGTTTGTCAAAATGACAAATTTGGGTTCAAGAAACTGAACAGGCGGACACAACACACTGGACGTAACAGCGGTTTCTGGAACAATTTTTGTTTGAAGTCATCATTTAGCTAAACAATCAATATTAGCAAACCAGTTTGCTAGAATCACGAATTTCGGGTCCAAGAAACTGAACAAGCTTATTACACTGTAAGTACCCAATAGAGGATTTGGAAATGATGTTTGTTTTAATACCCACTGGTCCGCATTAGAAGAGGCAGGAAAGAGGAAAAATACTGAACAAGGCAACCCTTCCAGCCTCTGCCACATTATTTCTACCCTTCCCCACTCAACTAGACAGCATTCTATCGATGGCATTGCCTTACTGAAACAACTCGTGAAACCTTGAAGGATCCTCCTAAAAGAGGATATTTGATTTTGCTTCGGTTTTTCTTCGACCATGTACAGAGATAAGCAAGGTCTTTGCCCTTGTAAGGTCACGTTATAGGTATATCAATGTACAATTTCCCGTTCAGTTTCGCCTCTAAGTTGAAATCCGTGGGAGCGGTGTAGCTCACCAAAATACCTAATAATAATAATAGTTGAAAATAAAATTAATTATTCTTAACTATAATAATATTTACCTTTGGAGTTTCACAGACACCTCAATATTGACTTGAATACTCATAATGTTACTCGAACAGGACATAAATAAATGAGCAAAATGCTTTCCAAAGCGTGATTCCAACGTAGTGGAGTGATAGTTGATTCCAGTCAAAAACTCAAAAGAAAACTAGAAGAAATAACCTATTCATAAAACCATAATATTTTCTAAATTACAATGAGAATTTATCCACAGCTAGAATTTTTAAAAGCCGTAAATTAACGACCGAAATACGAACAGGAACACACAACAGGTGGGTTATCAACAATTTGGGCGCGAAAGTTGGGAATCTTGGAATAACAGGTAATGGCTAAACAAGCTTGTGAATGTTTCTCGAATTCAAGTCCAAACATTCGTTTATAATTGTCAACTTCCAATGTCCTTTTGTGTTGTTCTTAAATTTGTTTTAATTTCAAAACTGATTATTTGAAGAATAATATATAAATTTGAGTGGGTAGTATTCATGTAAATTTCAAAAGAGTTTGTCTGATTTTTTTTTATGGTTTTTCTTCAAATTACAAGTTCATATAGATCGTATCAACGTATTTCACCATCCACATATGAACAAGACATGAAAATGAGGGTAACCCAACTACACCTGCATGGATACTAAAACGAGTATAGTACTCATCCGCTTCTACTCTGTTCTCAAATCTTATATTTTGCTTTGTTTCATTGCAAAGTTTGGTGATTCTTTTTACAAATTTAAGGCTTTGGCGAACATCTTGAACATTTCGGTAGTTGACAAAACTTTTCCGATCGTGCCGTCATGGCTAAACATCACCCTGATTTGATTTTCTGTAGGAAACAAGCTGGAGTAGGTAAGTGCACGCCGGGGCCTATCTTATTCTAGCTATACTGATTTCTTCCAAAAACAATTTAATAGGTAATTTATTATTATCCGTTTCTAGTTAGTTAGGGGACTATACAAATATTCCCTTAGTGGTGGCGGAGGTAGAAGCTTTTACAGACTGCCAGGAGTTAATTTCTTTTGCTTAACAGCGCCTAATGGTAGGCCTAGGTACCTTTTCAAAGTCGAGACCAGTTTGATAAAAAATAGGTGCCCATCTTTTTCTGACAATTGCGTTGTTCAGATCATTTACAAGTCTAAAGTTGCAATGGGGTTTAGAATTATAAATACTTGACAGGTGATTGAGTAACCTCCTGTTTCAAACAATGCGTCGCGTTTCAAATTATATCTCTTGAACTATTTTCCCCAATTTACTTGAACCATTCAATGCTACGATCTTGTAGTACAAGACGAAACTATTCTAATAAGCATTCTGTGAGTAGTTATTATGTCTAACGACCATTAAACTTTCAACCATGGTCTGGCGAGGCCCCTTCTTTTCCTTAGAGACGCGTGACCTAAGTCGTTGGGTGGTGATTGTCACCAGAGATCCAATTTAATCTTCTTTTCTCAATAATATATGTTTGCACATGAAGTTTACCATTGTTTTTCGGTAATTTTATCAATATTTGTTCCTGTAATTCAGTTAATAGTTTGAACATGTGTAGTGTATGTGGTTTCTTGGTGGTGGCACCGAGTAGTGTGCATTTTGGGTTGACCAGTCTCATGGAATCAAGTCGGTGGGTAGGGATCTTAAAATTTAGGTGAAATATGACAGCTGGTTTAGCTGGATCTTTCAAATGTTTATTATTACTGGTTCCGTCACAATAATTGAAACGTATAACCCATTGAGTTACCGATTATTATTCTTGTATGTGACAGTTATTGTATTCACTTCACTACACTCTTAATTCGGCACCTTTCATGAATTGTAAAAATCTGTCCAACTGATCTATACTTTACTAGAAGGATTGATGTAGGATATTTTTTTGTTTTTGAGACCAGCAAACTAGACAGAACATATCGATAGGAGACATTGGGTTTTTCATTATGGCGACGGTCTTATCAGGAAGGGGTCAACTATTCTCGACTTCTACTGTAAAAATATTTTATGCTCTAAATGATTTGCATTTTGTAGAAATTTTGTGAGGTTTCGGTGTGCAAGAGGCCTTAATAGAGTTCTTTCCTCTTCGTACAGTAGGTACTCTTGTATTTTGTGCGTCGTATCTTCTAATTGATCTTCAAAGAACTTAAATTCAAGAAAACTGCTTAGGTCAGTTACATGCAAGCTGCGATTCACCTGACCATGCCCACATGTCTCCTCTGGAGGGTTGCGTCTTCAACAGTTTCGGGTTTTTATGCACCTTGGACATTATTTATTAATGGTATATGCCTTCATCTAATGAGTACGTGTCGTACCAGGTTTGCCATTCATGGAGAGCGACAGTTTCCATCATGTCTAACGCGTCAGTGGGTGGGATTTGTGCTGGTCAAGTTCCATCTCCCGCAGAAACTCCAAGTTTGGCTGCTTGGTCAGCTCTATCTTATCCTCGTAGGTCAATATGTGAGGGAATCCACTTGATAGTACCTAATCGGTCCAGTGCTGTTCCTTAATAATGCGGCAATATCATAGGCTATATAATTTTTGGATTGACCTTGGTGAATCTGAGAGTTGCTGACACGAGACATGACATGAGCATCTAAAGTTAACAATTGATACAAGAGCAATTTTACGTCGAGGCAATCATGTCTCCATAGGTGTTGGTTATGACACTTGGGCACTGGAGATTCTATGTTCAAACACGGTAGGTCTATTTTTTCATGGACACTCATCTTTGGTTCTGATTTCCAGCTATTGGTCGTTTATGTGAGAAATGCGATGGAAAATGCGTAATTTGCGACTCTTACGTTCGTCCTTGCACTCTGGTGAGGATCTGCG
This sequence comes from Creontiades dilutus, assembly GCA_031894815.1. NCBI lineage: Eukaryota > Metazoa > Arthropoda > Insecta > Hemiptera > Miridae > Creontiades > Creontiades dilutus. The sequence goes on from JAVIWC010000663.1 coordinate 25,725, forward strand.
ATGAGTGCAACTACGGTTCCTACCAAGGGCGATGCGTCATCTGCGGAGGGCCCGGTGTCTCAGACGCCTACTACTGCAAGGAGTGCACTGTACAGGAGAAAGACGTAAGTGTAGTACAATTTACCTACTTTGCCAACTTTACCTACTTTGATTTCAACATCTTCGTCAACGTCTTGATAATTGAGGATCCAGATAACTGAGGTCTGGACAATCGAGTTTCTACTGTACTCGAAGTGTAAGAAAAACGACAAAATTGGGTCAACTGGTGGGAGTTGTGAAGAAATACATATATGAGAGACATCTCTCTTTTTTTGCAAGAGTCAATGGCTTTGGCTGCCACACAGTCCTCGACTGAAGATCTAAGCATTGATTCTCCGTTGTCACAACCAGCTGAAAACACAGAATCGCCGCTTGATGATGCTGTGCCACTCCTGGCCCATCCTATGGATCAGGCAGTCGAAGGCAGAAAGGCAGCGATGCGTTTACACCAATCACCGAATGTTGTCAAAAACTCACCGAAAAAGCACCAGATAGAACGGACGCTGCAACGTCATGTGCACTGTCCCGATGAGCCGTGTGTACTAATGAAACGTCAGGGATAGGAGACAACACAGATAGAGGGAGAGACCAACGACAGCCCCGATACCTAACGAGACAGGCTGGGGGTATCGGATAGCTATCGGCGTCCCTTGTGCATTGGTCCATTGCTCCCAACGTCTTTCTGACTATCCGATTGACCTATTACTTTGCAGGTCATGTCACTTAATTTAGGAGAAGCCATTAAAAATTGTAACACAACATGTGGTTAACGATAAACCTACGGAGGACGACTCAAGAATCGAGGATTATGGGTTTTCTCCGGTCATGGCAGAAGAGATTGGAAACCCCACACGTGGGATCAGAACACCCGTATAGATTATCCCAAGTGGATTCATTCAGATCCTCTCTCTTGATTCCACTCAGTCCTAAACCAGAGATGGGCGAATTCGTATTCATAAATACGAATCTGATTCACATCACCCTAAGGTGTGATTCCGAATACGAATAAATTCACTTTCACAAGTGTAAATACGAATGGATTTATATTTGCAATTGTAAATACGAATCTCAGATTCACACCAATGAATACGAATACGAATCAATTCAGATTCACACTTTGATTCACTAGATTCACATTTTGATTTACAATTTGATTCACAAAATGCCAATACGAAGTCGGAAAATACCCCAAAATAATGAAATAAATAAATAGGCAATAAACCAGGAGATTTCCGAGCATCGAAGGTAAATTGGGGGAACAGGTGATCTCGCTGAACTTCCTTTGCTGTATCTACTCCCAAAACTAGCCAGTCATGCAGATTCCTTCGAAATGAGCGAATTTAATCAGATAACCTGTGGGGAAAACGGTGGCTGCCTATTTTCTTTGAAAATTTGCTAAAAAGTAGGTATTGGGAAAGAAAATACGAGTGGACTTGAGAAATGTATGTGTACCTATTCATTGCAGGGAATATTACTGCTGCCATAATGTACCTGTATATTAGATGATTGCTTCTGAAAAAAGGTTCAAACAGAAAACTGCATAACGCGGAATTGAAAACCCATAAAGCGATTATTACTTATGATCATTAATTTACTTAATGTAAATTAACGATAATAGGACGAAAACGTAACGTAACGAAAAAATAACGTCAACATAATTGCTAACGAATCAATTACACCGTTTCCGTAGAACCGATATTCATAATATTATGTTGATAGAGTTTTGCTGAGGCGACTTTTTTTTTTAAACACACCGCCGTAAAATGAAGCCAATTATCACACACCTTTGTGCACTCACTTATGAATATTATTTTGGTGGTAACCTATGCATTTTTGTTCAAATTGGGAAATTAAACGTCAACATGATTGTGACTGCCAATGCAAAATGGTTATGTGATGTTAGGTTATTTACGAATACGAATTCGCCCATCTCTGCCCTAAACCAACTTAGCCCCAAATCTCAAATGTCTTGAGGTGATGAAACGGTATAGTTGCCCCTTCCATTGAGCTGAATGCGGTTTAAAGTTCCGCCACGCTCAGAGAGTGACCCAGACCCTTGAAGGCGTCTGATTCATCTCCCAAGGCGACGGATTCTAGAATTGGGCAGGGCCAACTAACCATACCCATCACAGGTCGTATCAGTTACACTTGCTCCCTCATATTTTAATTGCGATTGGGTTCCTCGGAGCCCCTGCCACTGTACAAACGAGTTGTAGCTGTATTCTTCCTCAGGGAATTATTGCTCGTAGACGTGACGCCTGAAATTAATTCTGGTGATCTTGCTTCTCGGTTCCTTCGTCACCCCTTCAGGGAAATACGTAAATCACCACCACGTTCTAATACCTGTTTATTGTCCAATTTGACTATTCCAAAGTAGTTCACCCGTTCAAAATTTGGAACTCCACACCAAATTTTCATCCGTTCTTAAATTCTATAATACTAAGAACTACCACTGAAGGTTTTCGCTAAGCAGATGAAAAGTTCCCCTAAAACCTCGTGAAAAATACACATTGCTCAATTGTACCGTTCCTTTTCGTGACGGCTTTTCATTTTAAAACCTATCATTATCGCCAATCTACATACAGTTCATCTATTAATTTTGTTTATTTGGTTTCAGAGGGACGGATGCCCTAAGATCGTCAACCTTGGGAGCTCGAAAACCGATCTCTTCTACGAGAGGAAAAAGTACGGTTTCAAGAAAAGGTAGCGACAAGATCGGAATCATGCCTAAAATCCTTCTCTCAATCGTTCACTTTTGCTGTCCTCATTTTCATTTGTGTGTCAGGTACATGATTCCGTTCGTTTCTTATATATTTAATGTAATTTTTAAAGTTTTATGCTACTGTAAACTCGATAAGTATATTTTATGACTGTAGTTGGTGTAGTTTTATTTTAATTTCGTTTGGTATTGAAGTTTGTAAATCTTAATAAATTTTCCACGACAAAAAATGCGTTCATTTGTAAAGGTTTCCCTTATCTTTGTGGATATCTCTTTTCCTTAGATTTCCTTTTTTGTCATGTGTCCTAATTGTTGGGTAGAACTTGGGGCAGATGGTCTCAAACTCCCCAAGCCGTACGCGGTACGCACGATTTCTCCTAAACGGCTGAAGCAAAAAAGCTGAAATTTTCAGAAAAATCCATGTTGGTCCGACGACGCCCCGATTCTTGAGCCAGCTCTCTCACTTAATTCAAAATGCCCTTTAAGGGTTGTCAAAGTTTTGTCAAATCCTAAAAACCTCAAAAAAAGTGAAAAAAGTCAAAGCGGCCTAAATTTGTACTTTTTTTGAAGAACACTCCACGAGGAATCGAATGAGCCCTTACCCAGGTCCGTAGGTCAAACCATTGGCCCGATTCATTGTGTCAACATTTGCGTTATCCTGGTTTATTATTGTTTTTGTTTTGATTACAGTAACCTAGTGATGTAGTGAACGTGGATACTGGAGTGAACTCCTAAAAAGGTTTATAGCCGACACGCGGGTTGAAGTATTCTGATAACCATAGAAAACGCTGCAAATCCTTTCACTGGGGTTTATTATTCAATTGGCTTGCGTTCATGATTTGTATTTACACTAAGCTTTGGAGTGTGCGTGTTTCACAGGGGTTAGATCGATTATTGAATTTCAGGAGGCACACAAATATGATCAACTGATCAATCCAAATAGGTATTTTGGTTGAGAACAGATTTACGTGCTCTATGCATATCTCCTGAAATTCAATAATCGCTCTATCACCTGTGAAACACGCACACTCCAAAGCTTAGTAGAAATTCAAATCATGAACGCAAGCCAATTGAATAAAAAAACCCAGTGAAAGAATTTGCAGCGTTTTTATAATGATTTTCACTTACAACCGATCGTTGCTAAGAAAATTTATTTTCGCCATTTTTCATCGCACAAAAATTGTTCACCACTTTTTGGAAAGATGTGAATTTATTTGACACCAGACCACATCCCACAGTGCCAATTTCCCCCTCTTTGCATCTCGGAAAACCGTTGGTTACGAGTTCGTTTTATTGACAAAACTTCTTATTGGAGTGAAGTTTTACCTAGGATTAGGTGCCTAGGATTTTCAGTTGCAATCGATCGTTGTAGATTCAGGATAGATTGGAAAAGTTCCAGGCCAGTTACCGGGGTCAGATCTTCAATAATACAATACAGTGAGGGTTACAAAAAGGTATCTTATATAATACAGTGAGAGAGAGAGCAAAAACCTTTTCAAGGTACATCACATTATAGCCGTTAGGCTTTAAGCGGAAATCAGCCGAGGCAGGCAGCGTCCAGTTTTTCTCATGTATTGGGTTGTCCCACATCTTCCTGGATCAATCCTAATAGGTCACGCCTGGCTAAAAAGCCAAACGTTTAAACCCTTAGCCCTCTAGAAGCCTGGACTAGCTACTTTCGATGCTACGATCGAAGAAGAAGGGAGCAAATAAATAACACAACTTAAACGGTAAAATTGCTTTTATTTCTCCTAAGTAAATAGTAGCAGTTATGTACAAACATAAATAAGCGAAAAGGCACTTCAGCTACTTACTTCACGTCGCTAACATTGGGCTGTTTTGGGGTTTACTAGCACAAAAAATGAGATCCCTTCAGATAACGAAGCGTTGGATGGGGCCTTTTTTTTCTGGCGGATTTGCAATAATGGATCTAAATGGTACTTACAATACAAGATAGATGAGTAACATTGTCACATTGCAAAAAACATCACATTAAGCTTGTTTTAAATAATTTATTAATTTTTTTTTTGTCATCAAATAAATTAGTTTTGTTTAATAAATAAGATAGGTAACAAGATTGGTCTTTTTTAGACTAATACCTGGATTGTTTCGATGTACTTGTACAAACGTACATTATCACCACATTGATATAAATAAATAGTTTACTTTTTGAGATCTGTCGTTTTCGTCAACTAACCACCAAGCGTACATTTAAGACGGATATTCAATCCTTAGGCCTAAAAGCTACTTTAGGGTAACCTACCTATTTAATAAATTCATTTATTAAAGTGTTTCTTCCAGTATAAGCGAGTATTTCTCCAAACTAGTGTCTTTGTTAAGATCCTGGCAAACTCCACGTATGGTATGTCAGTGTTTAATTGTTGCTGTTTATTGATAGCATGTCTATGGGAAAGTACCTAATTAGGGAGGAGAAAAGATAAAATCAATACATCAATCAACAAGGACTTCAACTTAAGGGACAAACCCCAGTCGAGCACATTGCTGTTCTGTTCTTCGTCAATGGTACATTTGCAAAGACAACCACCAAGAGGACTGAAAAGCCGAATTTTCGTTAGAACTGAGGAGAGCCTACAGAATTGTCCAATCAGAGATCTTGAAAAGTACGGTATGGAGCAAAAGGTTCCACGTGCTTTTTTTTCTTACGCCTGTTGAGTTCATTTCACATCTTGCTGCCCAGTACTTTTGACATGCCGATTCCCTCGGTGTTGATCCACCAATCTCATTCAGTGCAGGGCACTCTGTGATATGGCAGGCATCCATTTCTCTCAAATTGCAGGGAGGACATGTTGGCGAGTTGGCTACCCCATTCTGTACAAATGCTTTTGGAGGTAGTCGTGGAATTCTGAACAGGGCTACCAACATTTGCCAAGGGAAAACAGAGGGAATGCGCTCCCCCTCAGCTATGAGAACCTCCCAGTCCTTCCCAGTGCCAGCTTCTTCCATGGCCTCCTTGCTGCGGCGTTTTATAGCAGCTACCATAACACGCCTAATTGCATGCAAGGTACGAGGTGGATCCAGCTGTGCTTTTCTGACATCTTTTGCCAGCTGGCCTGCTTTTTCACTTCCCCCGACCCCACAGTGACTGGGTATCCACTGGAGGTGACAGTCCCTGCCATACTCCCGAACAGATTGCAGAAACCCAAGGGTGTCAGCAATCGCCTGCTATCCAGCCAAGGCCTGAACAGGACCCAGTGCAACTATGGCATCCTGGCAATCCACAAAAATCACGACCCGCCTCAACCCTCGCCTGTCCACCTCCTGCACAGCAAACCGAATAGCCGCCATCTCTCCATCAAAGTTTGTAGCATTCAACCCCACAGGCTGGCCAATATCAAAAAGTGCTGAGTGCACACCAGCTCCTCCATCCTTCACAGCCCCATTGGTATATGTGTTTCTTTCAGTTTGGCTGGCCAACTGCTCAGCTGTTTTTGTTTGTTCTATGCAATTTTGCCAGTTATTTTCTGTGCCTATGTTTTCAAAGTTATTTATGAATGCTGAGGCCAATATACACCATCAAGCATTATCTGCAAACATTGTTCTCAAACAATCGTGACCAAGATGCTTGGGAAGTATGAACTGTAAACCCTGGCAAATTGAGTTTGGGAACTCTCATCGCAGATGTTCGAGAGCTTTCTGCTTCTTATTGGTAAACCTAGTGGATCTGTAACTCTGTGCAGAAAACTGACAAGTCATCACGGGGATTTGTGTTCGTTGTGCATCCAATGTAAACGGGATATCAATAAGAGAACCAATGGTGATACTTACAACAATATTCAAGAGTTTTCGAGGTAAATAGGTATTGGTGTCATTATTATTTTCTATTTAATGCGTATATGTTTCCATGTAGCTTATCGGTATTTGGATAAGGAAAGCATCTCTGTTCCATCCACTTTGTGATAGCACCTGGGGATCTCTGCATGCCTTCAGAGTTTCAGGAGAGAATATGCCACTACTCTAATTACCACAAGTAATTACTTATTTGTTCTTACAGAAAAAAAGAGTGGAGCTATTGAAAAGTAAGGCAGGTGGGCCAACATACATGGCCTGGATCCTAATATGGCCTATTGCTTGAATTTCATAAATAGGCGAGAGTTGGAAAAAAAAAACGAGTGAGCATTCTGTTCTATACCTAGACAGAACCTTGAAACTAGTGAAGGCTAGAGGAGGTAACGAATAGGAAATTTAGTATCTTGGTGCTGTGTGTATTGGAGACTGGCGTTCTTTCGGATTTGATTCTCTTTTCTTGTGATATCTCTGTGATATTCGAAAGAATTAGTCATTGGAGGGGACCCAACAAAGTTTGAAAGCCTTTTCAAAAGTCATATTCAATTTCAGCGAACCTGGGAACACAGAAATCCTTACCTTATTCGACTTGGCGCGAAAAATCAAATTTCAACCCTTAGGAGGGGGTAATTAAGGGAAGAAGAGGTGTCTACGGACTCTTGGAAGTTCAAATTCGATCTCAGGAACCCCCAAAACATAGAAATCCATACCCCACTCGACTTGGCGTGAAAACTCAAATTTCAACCCCTAGGAGGGGGAGGTAGTTTCCCCAACTACTCTCCTTGTCTGAAGTTCTAAAAAAATGTAGAAATTCACTTGAAAAGATGTCGTAGTTCATCTCAATCTCATGACTCAAAAAGAAGGTTCTGACACCAATTTAAGGGTAGTTTTTGGCCAAAGCTCCAAATTTTGGGGGTCATGGGATTTTTGGACCTTGGATTCGAATTCAGCATCGAAAAATACATAAGAATACCCTAGTCTACTTTACGGATCTTGAATTTTTTTCTTTTTGTGGGGCTGTGTTAATTAATTACATTTAATGTTACGATGTTAATTAATTAATTACATCTCTCTTGATCAAATAGACTGAATACACCACATTCCCCACAATGTTACAGTTGATTGATGAGGAAAAAACATCGCTCATACTAGAATAACACAAATTTTTAACAATAATGTATAAGGGAGCTGAATACATAGGAGACTTATTTTTTTTTTTTTTCATTAAGCAAAATATTACGTTTTGGTCCTCCCATTCGTAAATTCATTAAATACTTAAATTTTTATACTGGGGTGTACATGGCCGAAATTGATACTCATTTACTCTTAAAAAAAAAGAAAACACCTAATAAACTATCACAAGCAAAATATAACAAACTTCGAAGCAACCACCTTGAAACAAATTTATACAGCGGATTTAAAAACGTAATTCTTAAGAAAAACTACAACCTTTCCTTTGGTAAATATTATTTTACGAAACCCTGACAAAATTCAATAAGATATGCTTCTCAAAAACATGTACAAATATTTAATTCACTGAGCATCAATAAATGGATCTACCACAGTAAATATATATTATTTTTTTGACAAAAAACAAGGCGGTTAACATTAGGCCTTTTAAGTTACCTACCACAATTAATTGTTCTTCACGATAATTTCTTCAATATCGCTAACACCTATAAAATACAGCTCTACCTTCTGTGAAAAATACTTTTTCCTACGGCAGGCGATACCAGTGCACCGCATGATATAAACTACGGGTAACATGGTTTTCTGTTTAGGCTAAAGGATATGTACCGAACGCTCTTCTAAAATAGCGGTACAGTCCTTACAATAAATTATTAGGTTCAAAGAACGTTATTAAGTACTACCTAAATCAATTGGTGGCGTTTTGAGCCACCGATGCACCAATAAATTCAAACACGTCAAGACTAGATCTTTAAACTCACCATGCAGGTGAAACATGGGGAGGAAAAATGATAACAATTCTACTTATAACATGGTCCACTGAGTTGTTCGGAAGTACATTCTGTATTACGTTCTATCCGAAGAAGATCTTGAATTTGAAATGGAAAATGTCAGTTCTTTGATAGTATAGTGTTTGGAATTCACAATTGATTTCGAGATTCAAAGGGAGAAGTAGAGTACAAAGGAGTTGACAAGTAGGCGTGAAAACAACGAAAAATTTAAATGGAAGAAAAACAGGATGGCATTTTCGTATGAATACAAAAGTTAAGAAAATAAAAAGTCCCCATGGATGAGGAGTACCAACACTTTAGTTAAATCTCTATTGATCAGGAGTAAATGTTACAAACACAATTTTTATCAATCTTTAACGCCCAAATCACAAGACTGATTATTCTGAATGTTTCTGATGAACTGGACTCATTCAGCCATCGAAATTCACGTAAAAACGGAACTCACTATTCCACAAGGGTTATTTCTGTATCAGAGAGCTCTTTTAGAGATTGGTGTTGATGCTTTTTAGTGTCCTGAATTCAAATCTGAATCAAATCAGCGCTAACTTCAAATCAGCGAACACGTTTTTCGCAGTCAGGTCTACTTTTTGTGATGATGGCTCATTTCAAAATTTCGGTCACATTTGGGTATCGACTTTTCGAAAAAATAAAAGTTGAAACTTGATCAATTTTCTTGTTCCTAATCAATCACTGCGGTTCTCTCGGCATATTACCCAAGTGAGCACACATAATCTTGAACTGTACTGCTGATACGCCATTAAAAAAAAAAAAAAAAAAAAAAAAAAAAACTTTTGTAGGGAGTGAGGTATATATTACTATTTTTCCCCCTATCGAGCCTCCAACCTCCATGGGAATTGCCACTCAAGTCTTTCAAATTAGGTGAGTGGAACAGCACAAACTAGCTTAATTTTAGCTGCGGTAAACACTAAGGTTTCCTTGCCAAAATCTCAATTGCTACAAGCAGATCTCACTCCCTACAATTTAAGGGGCTATTGGCTGGATATTGGGGTCACTGCCTTTACAGGCCGCGAATCAGTTGAAACTGGTTTAACCAAAATGTTGTCAACGAACTTCCAACAATTGCACTAATTGTCAAATAGTTTCACTTGCCAAAGTCAGAATGTTACTGGAGTAGGGAGTGAGAGTTGAAAAACCTACACTGTTGCCTCCAGGGATGGTTTTCCCGGTAGAATTGACTGGGAAGGTCAAAAACCAAAATCCAATCACCAGCGTTGGGACCATCTTGAATAAGGGATGTCAACAGAACAGAAGCAACTTCATAAACACCCTTTCCTGCCTGTTGGGGGCTACTTTTCAAAACATTGTAGGGAGTGAGGAAAAACCGTGTGACACTGAAATAATGGGCTGATAAGGCTACTTGATTTGATCCAATTTTTTTCCTGAGGCGGGTATCCATTGTAGATGGTATGTTCTTTCATAGTGTAAGTGGATATAACAGCCCCAATAAATATTTCGCTGAGTAGTGACGATGGAAGTTGTATACCTCTAGTTAGTGACAGCTGCAGGGAGTGAGAAATACGGACTTTGGTATTTTCTCCTGGGTCCTGTAGGCACAACTTTTACATACTTTTCCATGGAACATGTACATCCACATAGGAGAAAATTTTAAAACACTTACAAAACTGTATTTAGTTGAGATTTGACGGCAATTCTGATCAGTGACATAAATGTGACCAAAATGTTGAAATGACCCATGTACAGCATTCCAGTTGAATTAAACCTTTTCCCCAAATGATTAAACCTCTAGCAGGAAAATCAGGAGTGGCAAGTATATGAATGGCAAAACAGTTTAATCATGAATTAGGTTGAATGAATAGCAGAAAAATAAATAACAAAGGCGTGGACAATTAACGAAGGGTCAATGAATAATGAAGGCAGTTGCAGTTGTGATTGCAACACATGACCATAAAGTTTTTACCACCATACTCGCCGATGCTAAATCCGGTGGAAAAAGCTTTCTCAAAAGTCAAGTTAGCTGAAAGAGGAATATTAAGCCGCCAAGAAGCACATTATAACTCAAATGATAGCAACAAATGTGGCTACAGTAACCCCCCCAAGACTGCGCCAGCTACTTCACTGACAAGTTCTCACTGTTGCCCGCTGGGGCAAATGGAGACCCGCTGCATTAGTAATTGTACCTGCCTTCATTATTCGTTGACCCTTCGTTAATTGTCCACGCCTTTGTTATTCACCTTTATGCAATTCATTCAACTTAATTCATGATTAAACTGTTTCCTCATTCATATACTTGCCAATCCTTATTTTTTAGCTAGAGGTTTAATTCAAATGGAAAATGAATAAACCCATAAGCCTTTTTCTAGCTTCATTTGGCTGTTAAAAATAACACTTCAAAAATCCAATTAATTTTTACTTTTAACCACTCATTCTATGTTTTATTGGGTGCTGAACCCAAAGTTGGAATCCAATCTTAGCAGTCTTCTTACATTCCACGGAAAACAGCGGTAAAATTGAAAAAAAAAAACCTCTTTAAAACATTACACTGATAAAAGTAGAATATCATTTTGAAAACGCTTCTTAATGGACCCCGAATACCCCTAATTTCTTAACATATTCCATACCAATGAATGGTCAGCTCTTGCCGAATATCTCATACTGATGAACGAAATCTTTTCCTGTGAATTAGGCATAAGAATTGAATGTTGCCAACGTGAGTGTTAGAAGAATCGAAACAGTTTACAAATATTGCGAGAAATCAGCAAAGTCGAGTTATTTGGTTAATGGTTGGAAGTAAAGCGTTGAGAAATGACTTGATAGAGTAATGTCACTTGAGAAAATTGCCAAATGGAGTCGGTTGTTAGAAACATCAACATCTTTCGCAAACATAGTAGGTACTCCTCATTTTTGAGTCAACACACAGTGGACATTTAAAATCTCAACTAGGCGGTATTAAAATGTCTACATCTCTATTTCTATCATAGTTTTTTGTAGGAACATTTACATTATACATATTACTTCATCGAATGAACTAAGGGAGATTCATGAAGATGAGATAGTAAGTGAAGGGATTTGTTAGAAGCGTGTACAGCTCCCAAAGTAAAATCGACGACAGTGAGAAAGTTGGTCAACTGTGGGGTAACGAGGTCGTGGCGTTTAGTATTGTCGACCTTTGACTATTGGTACGTTTGGAAATTCCATATCAATTTTAAGCTGTACAACGACTAGATGAAGAAAGCAACACAGGAATTAGAGGAAAATGAGCTTTGACACGAATTGTGACGACACAAATACATTAATTTCATAATTTAAAAAGCCCATTCCAGTGGTCTTCTCACGTACCTCTCAGGTCTCGGCAAAATTTTTAATTGAAATTGAGAATACTGATCTCAATCACATCATCAGATCTATCAGAGGTAAGCAAATGTTGACGGTTACTAAACAAAGAATCAGATGTAGGTAATGTAAAGTGGGGCAAGAAACGGGGAAAGTGCGCAAATTGGTCCTAATCTTGGCTGTATACGTACAAAATGGGAAGCTATCCTGTGGTTACAACATGGACTCATTTACAAGCTTCTTGTACTCATCTACATTCAGCTGGATAACTACGTGAATTCCAAACAGTTGTCCAGCTGAAAGCAACAAAGTAAACGGTAGGATGTTTCAAAGTCACATTGTACCTAACCTATCAGCTGCAAAGTTGGTGGTACAACTTTTGCCCACCTCTAGCATCAGGACGTACACCCCCAAACCCCCGCAATGCAAGGGGAAACTCTGCAAAATTCATTTTTTTTTTAAATTTTAAAGAATAAAGCGGAACTAACGATACACAGAAAAATTCCATCATGTAACATCAAGTTTTTAAACATCAACAGTAATGTAGGTTCACCCCGCCTTCTCCTGAGCGGTGGTTACAATGTAAACAAACTTTTGAGGTTAGTGCGGATTGTGGAAGTTTAATGTTTTTCATCATGTTGTTGATTCGAATCGTTATAATATAAATTGTATACCATTTTGATACTTAAAAATGACTGAAGGAACTGATGTGTCTCTGGGAAAAAGTTCACTTTTATAACACACGGTCATCCAAAAGTTTGCTACAAAGACTAGAAGTCTTGAGTTTGTAAAGGTAGGTTAAATTGTTATATTATGTATTTTTAGTTAGGTTATCATAGCGTATTGTACAATGACCGTTGAAAAAGTGCACGCTTCGCAAAAACGAAAAAAAAAACCATTTTGGGGAGGGAATATATTTTGTGGGGGACCGGGGGGGGGGGGGGTGTTGAAAAACGTTATGCCGCTGTCAGGTGAATAAGTACTTTGGGCAGCTTCTTTAATACTCTCCAAGTTCTGAACTGGTATTTCAATCTTATATTTGAAAATAAGTGTAATCTGAATTTTTTATTGAGTTAGGCCCTATGACGGATTTGATCCACAATTTTTTCATGAAGGGCTAACTGCATATTAGAAACGTGATAAAGTGCTTGATACCACGTAATTTCTCCAGTTCATGGAATAAGTCCCTCAAACGATCATCTTTGAGATGAATATGGTTATTCATCCGAAGATTCTTGAACCCGTCAGCTTGGGAGCTGATACAGAGGGCTTCAAGCGTCTGGGTCATCCTCCGCGCGTGGAAGGCATTACCGCATTCAGCTCAATGGAAGGGGCAACTACATACCATTCTTTCACCTATCCCAGGACCATCAAATATTAGGACAACAATCCGTTCGCTTTCATTTCTCCCAGGAACATAGACCAATGGCCTTATGATTTTCCAAAAGTATGAAGAAGGTTCAGCTATGCGGGCTTGTGAAACATATTGTACAGGAATAACCTCCCCCAAGTAAAACATTCCATTTTAGCATTCCCAGATAGTATATACATTTTAGCACTTACCCCATTTTGACTTGAAAAACTTGGTTCTTGCAGTTTGTATTTTTCATGATTATAAATAAACAATTTCATGTTTGAAAACGGAAAATTCAGAGGTAACTAAAACCAAAATCAACACTAATCTTGCTTCAATGATAGATTTTTCAGGGCTTCTTAAAGTCGAACTTTGTAAATCTCAGATTGCCTCACTCTATCATAACAAAGTTGAATTTCTATTCTTTCAAAAACGGATATTTTGCATACAGATGTACCTAAATATTGAATTGACGTAAAGAAAATGTTTGATATAAACCATGGGAAGCTGGCTTAACAGCACCTAACAAGGCAAGAGGCGAGTGAAATGTAAATTCTGAATTATATTGGCTGCATTTCTTGCTCAAAATGATGTACGATTTCTTTTTCAAGGTTTGGGAAATCATTAGGTTCAAATAACGGGGAGAAAGCTATAACAAAGACATTCGTCTGTCACCTACCTAATCTAAATTTTGATAGAATTCTCCACAAAAATACAACAATCTACAAAACTACTCTCCTACGAAATCTAATATTGTTAGTCTGTGGTCCTTCAGAGTATTGAGGAAGCTATTGCGATGGCTAACATGACATACAAAAATCGGGGGGAGGCAAATTGTTGCTGCTGAGGTAACCAGAATACGAAAATTGACAAGCAACATGGACAAATACCAGTAGAAATTCGAAATCCATTATAATTTCTCAGAGATGATCTGAACATCCAAACAGCTTTGAGGAACAGATGAAGTTTGTTTAACAATATACCTAGCGTACCTGCTTTGTTGTTAGAAGGAGTAGACTCCATAACTGATTATGCATTTGAGGTGATAAGAGATGATGATAAAGAGAGATGATAAACAACTAGTAAAGGCAGGAATTGTTCACACTGCCCAAATTATTGACTCTTGCTCATTTAAAATTGAAAAATAACCGTTTGTTGCATCGTAGAATTAAAAATTAGGGGGACAAACGAAAGTTTACCTGGACAATTACGGCTTCCTGACTCGATCAGATCAGTAGCGATTGATTAGTTGGCTGGAAACAAGTATTTCCAATCAGTTTTTCATTTGATTCCAATCTCTTACCAGTTTCAATAGCCAGAGAGCAGTCCCAAGACTGTTTCAGAAGTTTTAGAGTCCCAACTCTGAATGGCGGGTTACCCTATTGGTTGACAGGGTAAGCTCTTGGCTAGGGCAGCTGAACAAAAGGGAGATGGCGTTATATGGAATTTTCTAGTGGGCAGGAGAAATTTGATGCGAACCCAATGAAAAACATGAATTAAATGTGAGTCCAGAAGTCCAGAAAAGGAATGCCAGGCCTGAATGTGTATGACTCCATATACTTCTCATGATTACTACGAAGTAAAAACAATCATATATGATCGGGAATAGCAAGACGCTCACCCTGCGACCTATCAAACGCCGATAGCACTTCCCACAGCATTGGCTCAGGGAACACTAGTTAAGGTGTGGTTTCCCTGACGCGTCTGCAGCCGGTGGCTGCTGCGCTGTGGAAGTGTTGTCTTGCATGTCTCCAGACTGCAGACTCTCCAGCAAAGAGGGCGATGACGGTTTTGAGCACATTCTAACAGGATTTCGTCCAACCATCAATCTTCTTTCCACTCTCTTTGGAGCTTGAATTTGAATGGAGAAAGAGAAAATGACTCAGAGCACTGGGAGGGCATTGTCTCACAGATTTTTGTGGCAAATAAATCTAGAAAAACGATACCATTCACAAGGAATTGACTAAACGTCAATTCTGGTAAATTGTTCACGAATCGGAATGTAAACAACAATCACTTGACAACGGGGAAGGCGGGTGGACAAAATGGTTGGACAAAATCCCGCTAGCGTGCATCTGGAACCGTCATCACCCTCTTTGCCAGAGAATCTCCTGCAGCTTTGTGCGTGGATTTCATTGTACAAAGACAAGTGAGGAAATACGTACTTAAAAATGAAAAATGCTATCGAAATTGCTGAAAAAAAGGCAGACAGAAAGATGTGATTCACGAGTTCCTCCGCCTCTGGGTAGCTCAATTCTGTAATTCACGAAAAACAAGCGGTGTGGGTTTGCATAACTATTTGAAGGTGTAGGCTGTATGCACCAGTCTGGTCACAGCCGCGTCACATCACAGACACATCAGGGAAACCACACCTTTACTCTGACAAGGGCAGGGGATACCTACTATTTCAACGTAGGTATAGCAACATCACTAGAAGTCAATAATACATTTCCTAAATGTTTAACAAATTCAAAATGCTTGTTACGTATTGTGAAATGAGAATTGTTTCATAGGATAACGCTGTGGCTAAGCGAGAAAGGAGGACGTACGATTCACAGCGGCAATGAGGAGTTTTGGAGGGGAGACAATCCTGACATGGAATTCTAATCAGAGAATTGCAAGGAATAGCATACGCTGGAACCTACAACTCACATTTCGTACGGTCCAATGAGGGGTTTTCAAAATTAACACAAGCAATATGATTGAAGAGGGCGATAATTGGCAGCAGAGCATACAAGAAGCATAATTTCATTGGCTCTTCACTCAATAACAACTTAATAATTGAGTATATTATCCTTGGGTCTTATCAAGCACTCTTTTACGATGTTACTTTTGAGGACTTTCTGTCAACAAAACATGAAGTTGGCGACCTAGTACTGCTCATTTAACAGCAGCGGATAAGGTTAAAATCAGAAATTCAATAGGAAGGTGAAGTTTGAGATGAATATATACCAACGTACTTCCGTGATGTAACACATTCAATGATGGCTAACCGCTACTCGACTATATCCACCAAGTCTTTTGCTGTCAGCTTTTCATTATCGAGAGAAAGCCTAAGAAATAACTTCATGATTGGATTACTGCCTTTTCTAGCCACTGACCAAAACGCAAAACCGATCTTTTGTTCCTTAGCATTTAAAAAATAATTGGGATCCCTCCTTCTATTCAGTACGCAGTATCAATGAAAACATTACGGGGATCTTTCGCAACCATTGCCTTCCCTCATGACAGCTACCTACAACAAGCAAGAAACAAATTTCCGAATTTCACACAATTTACTGTAATATCGAAGTACCTACTCTACATCACTATTCCTACTTTTAACCAAATAGCGACAATAAAATTATCTCGTATTATAATTTTCATTTACTTCGAGAATCGCTTCTTACTAATAAAAATGAGATCATGGTTCAGCAGTGTTTAACAATCAAGCGAACAAAGCATATTGTCCGATACGATAAACTGCCTCGTTATATGTCTACGACCAAACGAAAGATATGGTCCAAATTCATTTAAATAGTGCAATAATCATTTCATTTCTCTACCAATTGTAAAGAGTTGAGTATAAATTGATCTGTAGCTACTCTACAGTAGGAACGTTCACATCAAAACTATCTCGGTACGCACAACTATCTAATGATACAAAATCGTTCATTAACAAATTGTTAATCAAATTGTTTAGAATCAATGGGTTGGAGAATGCATTAGTAGTCTGCTCGGGCACAAGATAACTCGTGAGGAAGCGAGTATGTGGTTTCTCCAATGAGCCACATCTTCTGCACGTGGATACACATATTTTGAGAAGTCGGTAGGTTGGGGTGAGATTCAGGTCAAGATGGTAACATCTCAAGCTCCTCTTCACAAATGAAATGAACAAATCTTGATGTCGATACCTTTTTTAAGGTGGGCAATGAAGGGGGGCACCAGGGAAAATAAATAGGTAACCATTTAATTTGACTTACAGTTGTAAAAGTATAGCTATTAGCTATTAATAGGTAGCTATTAATACTTTTCCCAATCAAATTAATACTTTTCCCAATCAAATTGATACTTTTTCCAGTCAAATTGATCTTAAAAAATTAAGGAAATAGAACAACGCAAAGCTTGCAATCCAAAGAATAATGAGGCTACCCAAGATCTTGCCCTCGGAGAAACAGTTTCAAGAGCCGTATGTACATTGTATATAGATTGTTCAAATTTCGTGTTAGAAGTTTTGCTCAAACGGGTAGTTTGGCTGGGCAACCCCTTCACTGAATATATGTTTATATAATATACACTAAAAATAAACTTCAACTAAGAAGATAAACTACCTATAGTTTTTCTGCCAATAATTTGTATTATAAAATTATATGTACATTCATTATTCGTTGGATTGCAAGCTTTGCGTTGTTCTATTTCCTGAATTTTTTAAGATTAATTTGGTAGGGAAAAGTATTAATTTGCTTGGGAAAAGTATTAATTTGACTGGGAAAAGCTATAATGTAACGGAAAAATTGTGCACACCCTAATAAATATTTAACCCCCAGCAATAAAACATGTACATACAAAAAAAGGATGTCTCGCCAATCATTCTGTAATAGAGCTGCAGTTTTCATAAATGAGATTTATATAAAAATCTAACCAATGTTGACAATTAAGAAATGACAGGACATCAAATTCAGTCAGTCGTATTAGAAAAATAATCTATTGCATATTTTTCTTCTTTTGACAGTACAAATTAGTACCATAAGAATATTCTGTTCATTTTCAAGTCATGAATGTTCCTTGTGCAACAAATATTTTAGGAGAGAATATTTACCATTGATTTTTGCATGCAGAACTAAGTTATGACCAACTTCAAAATCAATCATCTGTTGACGAATTAATGCCCTTCTAGGACAACAATTTTCGGAGGATGTAACATATCACTCAGATCTTCAGAACTAGGTAGAAACTGTTGCACATTTAGCTCAGTTTCTGTCAATATTAGAACTTATTATTTGGGGAAATTTACCCTGGAATCAGGGTTGAATAATCCCACGTGTTGCTCACAATTAACAACAAGGTGTATCTTACCCATCACCAAGTAGAAGGGCCACCAAAAATGACCTTCAGCTGTCCAAAGACAGTAACGTAGTTAGGCTAAAATCCGCTAGACAGCGTTTTAGTTGACTTTCGCCACGGGGAAACCAGAAAGTTTTATTGTCACCTTCTTTATTGCTCTGGTTTGTCCATCGTGTTGTGTCGGATCGCTGGGGACCTTCGGAGCGGTGGAGATGGCGGGGGATACGACGACCCTCGGGGAGGCGCTGGTGGCGGAGCGAGTGGGCGAGGAGGTGGGGCCAGCCATCTGCGCGACGCTTCTTTCAAGTCTGGAAGTGACTGACCCAATTGTGGCACGACAACTCTCAGTGTGTCCCTGTAATTTGGAGAAAATATTGAAATATTCATTGTTAAAAATAAATATTACAAAACTTTCATAAAAACTTCACTGTGAGCAGTAGGAACAGGGTTTGCTAAGAACGTTACTATTAGCACTTCAGGCAGAGATAAAGAATTATTCACTTGATTCTTCTGAGTTTGTTAGTTCAAATCTCCTCTCCCAATCGGTTGTTAGGTTTCTTAAGGAGCTGCCTTCAACTTCGAATGTGTGTCATGAGCAAGGGCTCAACTTTTTGACTTTATGGTGTTACGCTAAAATATTATGTATTTTTCCTTTTTCTCCTTATCAATTTTCACATTAGGAAGATGTGATGTTATTTTCTTCCTTTTTCTTATCTCTTGCTATTTTCTTGCTTGAATTACATACCTATCTATCCAATCTTGTAACGGCCTTAAGGCTTTATACAAATAAATAAATCATTGAAATCATTCGTTTATTCAAATGTCCTGCAGGGAGTTGTCCCTAATGTTCTTGGCCTCAGAATGGGTGTGGTTCTTGAAGCCCGAGTTTATGTTTGTTTATATTTGAGCACCTAGCAGTAGGTAGGTCAGTTCATTCCCTTTTGCATCTTATCTCCTCGCGTCGCTTTTTGCAGAGTGTGCTTTGCTATCCCCCACTCCTCGTCTCTTCTCATCACGTCGCCCAATAAATCACTCGGATGCTCAGTTCCATCAGACTTGCATCGGTTCTCTCCGCCTGCAGACTCCGCCATTGTAAACGTGTTTAAATCTTTGCCCAGTACTTGGAGTTGTTGCAAAATTACTTTCCATGCCTTATTTATTTGGAAAGCGTAAGTCTGAGCTTTGGTCAGCTGATCAACTTTGCGAGAGAATACTGAGCCAATCTATTTCAATAGAAATTACCCACGACCTTGTTCATTACAGGTTCCTGGGTATATAGCAGCACTATTTTGATAGAGTTCGCAATCCTATTGCCGGCTACCATCTCACAGCATCTGCTCAAAGAAAATTGGTTACTGATTTTCCATCATCAGATCCTAACTTCTCCAGGAGCCAAGTCGCCACAGCACGCCGTCTGCCTGGGTTCAAACGCTGAAGACAACAATCAAAGTTTTTCCATTTTTATTTATTTTTTCTAAAGAGACATTTACTTTCCTTGCCTTTATTATTGTTTTTCTTTTCTTGAAAATTGAAAACTGCAGTAATTTGTTTAATAAAAATGTTTGCCAAGGGTAATCGGTAATTGAAATTTTATTTCATTGAAATCTCGCCTTTGTGCGCAACAGTAGTCTTTAATGCTCTGTGATTGAAATTCTTCACCTAGGCCACATTAGAATATAAGAGGATCCTACTTCCTATTTCAATCACCATTTCCCTTCCCAATTATGTCTGTCAAGAGATCTGGGTAAAATTATGATAGCACGGCCTACTCTCATACGCAAATACCTCCTCGACCAGGAAGAAATAGAAAACCAGAGCCTACAATTCTTGTTCGAGAATAGGAGCTGCAATGATTACGAGTTTTTCTAGCGCTTTTCCACCCATGTTCCCCACTGGCAGGTTCTCAGTGAACAACAAATTTAAAGTTCCATTGAAAAACATTTCTGCTTTTCCTGCCTCCTCCTTGAACAAACTAGGCGGGAACAATAATTGTCACTCTTCATTGCAACGAGATAACTGCCCAAAACCCCTGTTCCATTTGGTTTCAACTGACTTTTGAACGAGTGTTGAGGAGATAAACGTGAAGTATATAGGAAGGTATACGTGAGATTGAGCATTCACAAACAATCGCCCCTTGGACGCCTCTTCAACCCAGAGCATTTGCCACCAACAACGTTTCACCCTGACATCTCTCGTCATCAGACAGGGCAGAGAGTTTATGGGAATCAACAACACTGGAAACTTTGGGAAAACGAGAATTATCCAAAAAGAAAGAGCCCATATCGAAAAGGGCCACAGCGACCGACGCCTCAGAAGAGTGATATAAGTCGACTGCATAAATCCAGGTTTTGGAGTTATTTTCTTCTAGTTGGTAATATTAGATTTCTTCCAACGGGAGGTACCAATAGGAGATTGGTAGCTACTTTCAACTGGTAATGGTAACTGCTGTACCCAACAAGTCCAAATGTACAACAGCCGTCGTCAATAGCTATTTCAAAATGGAAGCGATGTTAATAGTGGTTGTACTATTGTTTTGTGGAAATGGAGAGCACCAAGGGGCTCTGTCTTTTGCTGTTTAAGAGAGATAAAGTAAACCTTTGGCGATTGAAATCTCTAGCATAACCATGCGGTGAACATAGCAAAACTGACGTAACGCAACAATAGAAAAACATTGAGTGGGTGTTTGATGGATCAAGTATTCCAACTAATGTTTATCTGTGATAATTATTAAGGGGTTGTGAACAGTAATCTAGAAGGCCTTGCACTGTTTTCAATAGCTGTTGGATGGTGCCCTCGTTGTTGGAACAAACCTATTGTACCTATAGTTTTCCTTAAATAAACAACCCTCGAATTTAAGAGAAAGATGATTCACAATTCAGTTCCAATAGGAAAATACTAGTGGGGGGAATAGGTATCTGAGAAACAGCTAACTCACGTGGTTTGAGGTAGAACTTCATCAGAGCTGTGGGACAAGGGTCTGATTTCAGACTCGACGCTGAGGCCCCTGGAGACGTTGCTGATAGGGGAGCAACCCATTTCAACTGATCCGCTGTATCCATCGCTGAAAAGACAAAGAAAACTTGAACTTGAAAGAAATTTCTAAAATACAACATCAATAAAAAGAAATAGACATGTGTATATTAAAAAGAAAGTGCTTCTATTTCTTTATTGAAAGAAATTTGGGGTGCAGCATTACATTAGTATTCGTGATTGCTTCACAAACGCACACAAACACCCCCCCCCCCACACACACACAGTCAAGAAAAAAGAAAATAAGATTAGTTTGGCAAAATCAATTTGAATTTTTGGCATATTATCAAATTGAAAATTTTGGCAAATTAATTTGAACCTTTGGCAAAAATCAATTTTAATATTTTTGGCATCTCAATTTAAACTTTTGGCGACTCAATTTCAACTTTTGGCATACCAATTTGAGCTTAAAGCAGTTTTCATGAGGCTAACGCAAGGAATCAATTTTAATATTGAACTGGCATCAATTGCACCAGAAGAAAGAAATCACACACACACAGGAAAAAGAAAATAAGATTAGTTTAAAATCAATTTGAATTTTGAACCTTTGACATACCAATTTGAGCTTCTGACATACCAATTTGAGCATATCAATTTATACTTTTCACAAACCCAACTAATCCAACATCCCACCCCATATAATGATCAATAAATGTTTTTTCTCTCTCTCATAAATCAAAAAATATTAATTGCACTACAGAGAAAGTGAAGTGTGAACAAAGTCTACTTACCTATTAGAGTCTGGTTCCACTCTCCATGTGTCATCACTCGCTTGTTTTGCAGCGTTGTATAAACCTTCAGCTCTCCTTATATTCATCACGAAACTCTAAAAAGTACAATGGGAACGAATGAGTGGGGAAATTTCTGAGGCCAGATTTTGAAAAGTCAAAATAATCTACAAAAACTTGTCCCTATACAAGATTCGGATAGTGAATAGCTTTACAAATGAAAGAGTAAGATGTTTGACGTTGAATGATTTATGTGGATTAACAAATTGGTAATGTAAAACTGTGTTACAAAATTGGAGATGCTAGAATCGACCATACTACAATGAGTCATAGGAGAAGAATGAAGGAAAACCTGCAGATCAATAGTGGGAGGCGAGGCAGTTTTATTAAGGAACGAGGGGAAATGTCAAATGGTGGTAGGTTTTGTAACACACAACAAGAAAGTTGAATGCGTGATAGACATGGATCATACGACAAAATAAATTAATCGTCATGGGATATACGTCCAACCTACGTTTACAATTTTAATTGTTGAATTACTGACTTGTCCGAATTTAACCTGGTAGTTAGTCTATCTATAGAGAAGAGAGAAGTCAACAAAAATTCGGTCGATGGTCTTGAAAATTGGTAGTACATAACGTCTGGGGACGGGTTTTCGATTGGACTTTTACAATTTAGTCCATTCTAAGTAAAACATTTTTTATCTCGCATCCCAAAACTAGTGGACAACAAACTGTTGACCTTACAGAGATGGCTGAAACATTACATTCCCAAGTTTTTCGCAAATAATCCCTAAACCGTACAAGCTACAGAAAGTTATAAACATTAAATAGTAGTAGAACATAAAAGGCCGTAGCGTTGGATCCCAAATCTCTAAATTATCTTTCAAAACAAGGTAGTTACAAATAGTTGAAAATGAAGCTCATTTTCGATGAGTTCTCTCCTCTCCCCTTCAAAATCATCTGGCTACCTCATTATTGCTGTGATTCAAATCTTCCAAGGCTCATTCGAATGTGTCCACTACTTTCTGTCGACGCAAGTTTTCTCAGACCCTTTTCCATAACATTAGAACATGAAACGCTGTTTTTTCGAGTTTTCTATTTACAATGAAATAACATTTTTGAGTAATGCTATGAGTCATTTGGATAAGCTCTGAGTTGAAATTTGCTCGATACAAACATTAGAAAGCCAAATGCCCTCAAACAGGCTTAAATCGGACCAACATTGAGGTGGCTAGATGATCGGTAATAATATTAATGGGTGGGGGGGGTAGAGGACCTCACTGAAAATTAGTAATATTTTGGAATTTTGTAACTACTGTGTTTTGAAAGATAATTTAGAGGTTTGATCCAACCGATTTGTTTTTATTTTTTCAAATACTCTGTAACTTTGTATCGTACGAGAAATTCTGTAGCATGTACGGTTTACTAATAATTTGCAACAACTGTGGAATATGCCATTTCAGTTATGTTTGTGAGGCCACCAGTTTTTAATCGATTTAAAGAGATCATTTGCTGGAATCTTGAAAAACGAATGTGAATGATTATGCCATTTGGGAATGTACTCAACATTATATTCGTGTACAAACGGTGGGCCACTGGAAGAAGTAACAATCCGAGTGTCATGAGAAACGATAGGGAGTAGAGGATAAAATATTAGGACGAGAGGAATGTTGAACTTTTGTTGCTCTCTATGATATAGAAATCCTACAAAAAAATAAATAAATAAATAATAATAATAATAATAAATAAATAGAAATCATCGAATTAGGGGAAAGACAGGAAGAAGCATGTTGTCTAAAAAAATCTATCAAGGACTCGGTCTGAAGCAATGCGCTAAACAGTCGCAGGTTGAGCTACAATGTGGTAAAAGGAATACCTGCAGGAACTACTCACACCTGCACATGAGGTCATAACCTGAACATTCTAAGGTGAAGGTGAATTGACATAATTAAAATCATTGCATGTCTGACCTATAAAAGGAGGCAATGAATGGGGCAGTTACCACTTCCAAGAGCTGAAGTGATTAGCCTGCAACAAATAGAGGTTTATTCTTGGAGCTGAATAGCTGAATATGCTCAGGCGTAGCAGATCAAGAAACGGGAATGGGAACTATTCATCACACTCGAGATGGGAACCATCTGGGTTAAATGGAACAATGAACCATTCCTTAGCGAAGTTAAGCAACGTTGAGCATAGTGAGCATGTGGATGGGTGGCTGCTAAAGTTAAGGGCCCCCCACTTAAGTAGTTATGCATCTATGGGGCGAGGGAATGAGTCTTTAAGAGAAATCATCAGACCTAATTGTGAAACTCTCCTAGAGGGAAAGCACATAATTCCTGTGATGGCAAGGCAGTTGGGCATGGAGGTCTAACCTGCAACGGTTGTCCACCCAACTTGCTACACTCCTGGGGTTTTCAAACGGCAGTGGGAGGGGGTGTATGATTAGTGGAAAAGGCTCTCAAAAGTTACCTGTAGCTGATTTTGCTTATGGGAGCGGCGTGAGGGATATGGGCATTAGGGTGGTCCACATTGGAGAAAGAGTGGTATGGCAGTATTCCATAGTTGTATGGTAGTATTCCTACTTACGAGGAATATGGATATTTCTTCCTTCCCGTTATTTCTTAAAACCGTTACCTCTGAGCATAAACCTGAAGCTTTTAGATTCAAGGGTATCCTCTGCATGTTGCAGGCCAATCCCCTTCAATCCCAGGAAAGAGCAACCAGTCCATTCCATTACCACCTTATTATGTTAGCAGAGCCAAGTTTCGAACCATTCCTCATCTCCACTTGATGGTACACACATTCCTCTCACTCTCACAGCCCCATAGGCAAAATCATTAATTAACTCCTACCTCTTGGGCGCTCTGTAAGGTGCTGAGCTTCAATGCTCTCCCTAGGAAGGCAAAAGTGAGACTTTATAAATGATTCGCCCAGTAGTCACCTATGAGTCCGAGACGTGGGTCCTTACTCAAGAATAGGAACAGAAGCTTTGCGTACGGGAGAGGAAAGTGCTCCAAAGAGTATACGACCCAGTGTTTGATGCCGAAGAGCAAAGCTGGAGAGCTAGAACAAATGCGGAGCTCAGGGAATTTTTTAATGATCCGGATGTGGTCACCTACATCAAGAAAGGCAGACTCCGATGGTTAGGCCATGTAGAGAGGATGGAGCTGAGCAGAGTTCCCCGCAAGTTACACTACGGGCTTCTGGGTGGCAGTAGGAGAGAGGCAGGCCACGTATGAGATGGATCGACGACGTGGAGATGGATATTTGCAGCCTTGGAGTCAGACGATGGTGGGTGGCTGCCTTGGACAGGGATGAGTGGCGGCAGACGATCTAGGAGGCCCAGGCCCTCTAGAGAGCTGTTGTGCCGTGGAAAGAAGAAAGAAAGAACTCCTACCTCTTAGCAATTAAATGGATAAGGATAATTTCCTGAAACTGCTGCACCTGTGAATACACTTGAAGCTTCATAGCATGAAGGATATCATCTAGGTATTGCAGGCTAATCACCTCAGCTCTTGGGAGGGGTAACTACAAAATTTCATTACATACTTCTCCACCCGACTTTTCTCATTTCTCTTAATTGGAGAAATA
Organism: Creontiades dilutus; assembly: GCA_031894815.1. Taxonomy (NCBI): domain Eukaryota; kingdom Metazoa; phylum Arthropoda; class Insecta; order Hemiptera; family Miridae; genus Creontiades; species Creontiades dilutus. The sequence continues at coordinate 51,326 of JAVIWC010000663.1, forward strand.
AATTGGAAGTACATTTCTAGTAAGTTGTAGTCTTGAAAGAGACAAACCTTGATAACTTTGGAGTCTGGAGTGATGAGAAGAAAGGCAGAAATAGCAGTGGCATATTCTGAGAGGTAGACGACAGCCAGCGTGGGAGTCTCGCGTGACAGTTCCTGCACAACCAGCCGATTCACAAGGTAGGGGGGTCGTATGATTTTAAGCTGGCAAGCCCGAGTGATCTTACATATCAGCAGCATGTCCGTCAGTAAGATGCAGTGAACCTCAATCTGCACACGACAAATAGTACACACAACATTAGTAGTCTCAAATTTAATTTAAGGTTTAAATTGCCCATAGTGTACAACTAATTTTACCTGTATAGAGCTGACTGAAAACCTCTATTCAACAGCAATTTCAATGTTTTGAATGACATTCGACACGAAATTTAATGCTTTTCAACAATGGAACGTGTAAAATGTTCTGCAGTGCATACTTTTAGACTTATAAGCAAAACACTGAAAAAAGCGAGTACATTTCTCGGTTTTTAGGCTTTCAAATATGAAGCACAACGTAGAAACCGTGGTTCAACGATTCTGGCAGCACTGGTACCGTTGTACGAAGCTTCCGCCCTATTAGCAATTCAGATGGAGAATACCCATTTTCAAGGGAGGTAGCGTTGTAGAGCAGAAGCCCCTCCAACCACATTAAAAGAACACAGAATGTCCTCACCTTCATCTCCTAAAAGCACCATAAGGCAGCTAACTTGGACTTCTTCAGGCTCCTTGAATAGGCCCGAAGAGATCCTGTACCGTTCGAACCTCTTCAACCATCGCTGCCAATCATCCGATCTGAAATCAAACCTCTCGGGGAATGGCCCAGTGTAACGAAAGCTAGTGGTCGATTCGGATTGATTGGACGAGGCAGTTGCGTGGTCTTCCTGACGTTTTGCACGTCCTTTAGACCGCAGCGCCATGTTAAGATATGGACGAAATAAAGTACACCGGGCGTAGCTGAATACGAAGGTGGAATGAATATTTATTGCTGCCAAAACAAATCAACTAGCAACTAAAATACTCCCATATGACGACTGGAGTATGGCACAATTAAGAACGAAAATCGTTCAGCGGTTTTTCTTCTTAGTTTAAATCCCAACCATTAACGTCTATGAAATTACGAAAGACCTCTCTCAATGACAGGACCTATTTAAGACAAGTAACATTTAAAAACACGAACCTTGCTGTTATTGTAGTCTTTCAGTTTCATATCCGCTTCGGCGATCAGCTGCCGCTTGTGCAAAGGGTTGCATCCGTGCATAGGCTTTTTCAAATCCAGGCTGTTGTGCGATTTAATCATTTTCTCTAAATCGTCGTCTTTTGTTTCCTGCAAGAAATCCGTTACCAAAACTGTAATCAAACCTTGTACGACACTACGTGTACCTACATGTATAATCAGGCAATGAGATTTCATTCGGGCTACATTGTTTTCAGAAACACGTGGTTAATTTACATTAATCAACTCCAAAACTCACCGCTACATCGTAACCTTCGATTCGAACAATAAGACTCCTCAAGCTTTCCATATCTTCCTTCTGTTTTAGAGCAGTGTTGACGCTATTCACAAATGAATCCATTCTTTCGATCTGTGGCACAGACAAATAATAACCTTCATTGAATGAACGGAAATTCAAAATACAAAGCTACAGAGAAGTGATTGATGAATCGCCAAGTGAATGTTTTGAATCAGTCAAATACCAATAACGAAAAAGACAAATGTGTTCAGTAAAAAGAAGTGAAGTTGCCAAACAATCATAGATCCAACGCAATAGCGGGCACTAACTATAGCAAAAATCTCATCATTAATCACACACTACTGAAAAATAGGTAACTGTTGCACAAAGTATAGTGGGAAAGAAGGTTGAAATAGTGAGAGATGGCTAAAAAAAAGAATGTCACTTTTCTTAACAGTACATTCGAATAGAAATGAGATAAATTGGGATACGTTACCATGATTTCGAGGTTTTCGCGCTGCTTGGGGTCTGTCGTGTGTTTAAGAATAGCTTTAAACAGTAAGGAATACTTGGTTAGGCGTTGCATGGGCTTGACTAGCATTTCGATAAGGCGCAGGCGATGACAGTCTTTCTGAGTCTCACACCACTGAAATGGGAGAAGATACGCATAAAATCATGCATTAAGTATGCTGAACTAATGCTCATAGTGTTTTGCTAATGCAGAATTACCGCAAGGTAGGCTGTGAACAGCTCATTGGTTTGAGTTTTTTCTCTACAGTACTTTTGGCAGTCTCCCTGTTCGGAGCAGTAGATGACGTAAGGGGCAAACAGCTCGTCAACCTGGAAAACATAACCATATTAAACAATTTTCACAAGGATATCATTGGTATGTTAAAGGAAAATATCCACAGTCGAAGAAGCTTGAATAAATCAGCCTCATTGCTCAACCTGTTACGCCCTGTCCAACGTGAGAGGGAACTACGCGATACCAGCATGTCGGGCAGGTTCAGCGTTTAATGCGGGGCGGGCGATTTTCCAATCAAACCATGACAACTGAGTTGCACGTCCTACGTGCACAAGGTCTATCGCAAATCACTGACATGCACACGCTACACGCCTTGAAATAAAATAGGTTTGATTTTTTCGCACTTCTACAAACGCGCCTGTGTTCACATCTGTTGTCAAGGTTATTGGAGTTGTCCAAGTCTGTTGGATTAGACCTCACACCTCTGCACATTTATGTGAGCCTACCTGGGGGCAATCAGAATGCTACATGAGGGTGGTCTCAGCAGATCCTTATCTAAAGATAGTCACTTAGGAATACTGGACAAGATTAAAACAGAGCCAGTGACTATGTCAGTTACCGACATTATGTTGGAAAAAATGAACTTTGACCTACCCTTTAGGGTGATCATCAATGATCGTGAATTCTGGAAGAGGGGTCTTCCCCATTTTGAGCCAGGTCACTAGTGTAGTACACGGATGGGTCTGTGATGAATGGTGCAGGGGGATTGGGGATCAGGGGCCCAAATTTTGCCATTTCTCAACCTCTGGGCAATGTAGCCACCTTTATCAGACAAATTGAACCCAAGCAATTGAATTGTGTGCACAAGAAATTGCCAGGAAACGACTCAAAGGTGCAAGAATTTACGTATTATCAGACAGCCAGGCAGCATTAAAGGCCATTTCTGCCTTCTCAATAACATCAAAGCTGACCTGGAGTTGCCTCACCTCACCCAAGGCTGCAGCCCTCGGCAACCAATTAACGTTGCTTTGGGTACCAGGTCATGAAGGAATAGAAGGCAACGAAGAAGCTGATCGACTAGCTAAAAAGGGATCAGAGTCCAGCACAATTGGACCTGAACCGCAACTAGGGGTTACCAAGAGTTATATAACTCAACAGGTCCAGAAATGGGAGGACAAGACTCGGAACAAAATATTGGCAAGATACTCCTAAGCAGAGGCATGCCAAGCGGTTTCTTACAATCTCAAAGAAACGCGCACACTCCCTATTGTCACTGAGGCGTACAGACCTTGTGGGACTCCTCACTGGCCACTGTCCTCTAAGGTACCACCTTAACAAAATGGATAAGGCCAGGACAATAGAATGCTGGCTCTGATTGCGAAGAAGCAGAGACAGCTGAACACGTACTCTGCAACTGTCCTGCTGTTGCATCGATAAGATTCCGGCATTTTGGAAAGGGTGCCCTAACACCCGCCGATATTGCCAAGGAAACACCTGAAAACCTCCTTCACTTTGTGAATGAAGAGGCCATTAAAAAGATTCTGAAGTGAAACTGGGAAAGTGTCACAATAGATCACAGTGGTCTCAGAGACCAGAGGTTCCTCCCATCCCATATCGGAAAAAAAGTCTGTTGGAGTCAAAATCGTTTCTCGAGGGTTTGCAAAGTTAGTGAGAACGATGTTGTAGCTACTTATCAACGAAATAAAGAATGTCCGTCTTCAAGGGGTTAAAAAAAAATCCGCACTTCGAGAATAGGCTGAAGAGTCATGAATTCCCTGAATTTGGTCCTCGATAGATGTGACACATGTGTGGAGCGGGCAGATGCTCGCTACTTGACGAATATTCGTCTCCTTTGAAGTGGGAAAAAACCGACACTGACCGGAGGAGCACGAATATTCGGCACCGAGCGACCCTCCACACCACTAGGAAATAGGCGAGCATCGGCTAGGTGCTCGGCGAATACCGCATGTGTGGAGCCGCCTTAAGGCGAATGGACTCCACGTTAAGAACTTACTTGAATAAATGCGTCAAGAAGGTTGGTCGGATCTAGAAGCGTGGAAGTCTCTCGAGCAGTGGCGAGCATCGGGAGGAGGAACTTGGCCCACAAATTGATATTACACGTGGAAATTTCTTCGATGTTGCTGAACAATCGGTTTTTGTCTATGTCGGAGAGAACGTTGCATTTTTTCAAACTGACGAGACACGCGAGAAATAGCTGTGAACAGAATGACCGTGTTTTATGATCCATCAAATACAATCAATAGTCTGTAAGTACAGGAATGGAGCTTGGCACGGAGCAATTTCCTTCAGAAAAATGAAAGTAAATGTGAGATTAGATTATTCTTATTTCTTGGATTCTCATATCTCAATTTAAACACTGATTTTGTGAGTCATACTGGAACAATGGTAAAAATTAACAACCAGTATTGCTTAAATTTCAATACTTTCGTGTCCAAATATGATTAATTATTGCACTATAAAATATAATGGCTCAAGAAATGTGGATTTGTATCCTCTTTTTCACACATAACGTACTGGCTTTAGCTTTCTCCTGAATCCTAGGTCATCTCTAAACCTCAGTAGGTATTTTAAGAAATGCACATGTGGATCTGTTTTTATTGTTTTACGACTGTGAATCTGAATTTCTTAATTGAATACAATTGGAGAGCTCACATTGATATAATATATTCTCGAAAAGGGTTGCCCAACTGACTCTATAATTTCAAATTCTAAAGCTTCGCTGCGACTTATAAAGATAAATAATAATCTAATCAATGTGTTAATTCAGGCAGCTTGTGAATAGGAAGAAAGGTTATCTGGTCTCTCTAACTCTTTCTGCGGAGGAAGCTCTGCCACACTCCGCCAAATAGAAATCGCACATGTTCCTGTCGGGAGACCGTGGTGCCAGGGCACATCTCCAAATCTTGAAATGCCATCTCTTTGACACAAATTCTGCATGAGATTCATCGACTCTCTTACTGCGTGAGCAGTAGACGTGTCTCGCTGGAACCAAATGTCCTGGTGCAAATCGAGTCCCTGCAATGGTGGGACGAAAAATTCATTGATCTGCAACTCCAATCCCTTCGAATGGACCAAAATATGTTGCCTTGATACCCCACACCGTACAGTTTTTCGTGGCTCACACAGCAAGAGTGTCCATGAACCTGTTGCTGAATTTGTTTCAGCAAAGTCATGTCATTTCAAGATTTGGAGACACCTCGTTCTCTCGACATGAACATGTGCGATTTTGTTTTGTGGGGATACTTGAAAGAGAGAGTTTATGCACGAAACCTCTTAATTTGGATGAGCTGAAGAGGTGACACTAATCACTAAGCAGACACTACAGTGAATGTGGCAGAATTTAAGACTGCATGATGGAATACAGACATCACCTTGCTGACCATATTTTTACGACTTAAGTTCAATGGCATTCCATAACAAACATGTCAGAAAAGTAACTAAATTATTTTTGTTAGATCGATAGTTTATTTATATAATTTTACACGTTACATTCTTCATTTGAATAATAACTGATGACCAAGCTGGATACTGTAACACTGTGGCCCAGCCCGGAGTTGGTTCTTACATCTAATTTTTATAAAGTACGTACCTATAACACTATATTTACACCACATTAATTGTTAAAATTTAGATTCCACTTCCATAAAATGATGTACTTAGTATACACGCCATTTATATAGCTGCTAATTTTATATAATCATTAATTTTAGTTCATAAAAGTTATCTGTTATTAGTTTATAAGTTTCTTTTTTGAATAGATGCTCACTGTTTATCTTCATTAGATTTCTAATTTTTTCAAAATCTTTATTGATTATTTGCATGTCTCTGTATTTTGTCGTCATTTGAGCAAATGTATTTTTTACTTTCGGCAACTTGAGTCTGTATGATTTTGATTGCCGCTGTCTCACATCAGCAAAATATATATTTTTGTGTTTACGGATTAGTTTTAGCATATTTAATGTGTACAACTGGTGGACGGTTAACAGATTCAAATCATGAAATAATGTACCACTGGGATGGCGCCTGGGCTTATTGAACAATACCCTTAGGGTCATTTTTTGGATCTTAAAAATTTTGTCAATTAGGTACTTGAATGTGTTCCCCCATATTACAATCTTTTACTGTAAGATTGACTCAAACAGTGCCTGATAAATATTGATCTTTAGCTCATCTGATAGCAATTTTATTCTATAGAGGGTATAGGCACATTTCCTTAGCTTTTGACACAAGTTTTGAATGTGGTGGGTCCATTTCATTTGAGAATCGGAAGTCACTCCTAAATAAATTAAGCTATTCACTTTTTTGATTTTTGAACAGTCAAACGGTGAATCATTCCAGCTACGTAATGTCTAAGGGTCACTCGATGTTGATTGTGGGTCCGTTTTTCTTGCTATGTCCATGAAAACCGATTTCGTAGCATTGATGGTAAGCTTGTTGGTGTTCATCCATTGTCCTATCGCCCTCAAATCTTTCTCGGCATTTTGATGGACCTCCTGCCATGTTTGCCCGGAGTTTACTAGGGCAGCATCATCAGCAAACAGGTAAATTTTCCCGGAATATTTTTGTGATGCAAGTTCATTCACATATAGGGGGAAAAAAAATTAACACCGTTAATAAATGAACACCGTTTTTTTGAAACTGTAAACAATTCGCGCGGTCACCCTGGATATATATCGCATACATTAAAGTAAAGGATCTTAAACGAAGACTAGTCAGGTCAATTTAAAACAGTATTGACATTTTTAGTAACAAATGGTTACAGCAAAGGTGTGTATTGATACTGATCACCATTATTACTTTATTTCGTCTTTAAATTTAATAATTTCTTATTAAAATGGTTAAACTGAAAAGTTTTTGATCATTAATCCAGTATACGAACTCCAGTCGACGCCATTCTCCATGGTTTTTGTGTTTTTTTGTTAAATAATTGTGCTAACGTATTTGCATTTCTGAATAAATCTTTTCATTCACTCATTGGATTATATGTTACATTTAACAAAGCTAACACAGCTCGTACTCACGTCAGTTACTAATTTGAGGGTGTGTATGTAGGCGACTTCAGTTTGGATCAGCTCCCATATGGCGGCTTGCTGATGGCGATCACTTTCGGTTATCTCCAACTTTTTCGACACAATTTCTCTCCAATCGTCTTCCAACTTGTATAAAGCTGAAATCCAAAGCATAAATATAGCATTGCTCTTAATAGGGAGGCATTTGAAACCCACCAAGCAAACATTGCTACTCACATTCTTCTAAATCTTCGTCATTTTTGTTTGAGAGCTGAGGGATGCCAAACTTGCTATAATTGTTGAGTTTTTCGACTAGAACCTCCATTTTGCTGTCCTGTTGAGAAGATATTAGGTATGAGACATTTAAAAGTATAAAACAAAGGTAAGAAAGTAGGTATATGATAATGAGGATGGATTTGATTACGAGCAATCTTTCTTATAAATGAAACATGAATTTCAAATATGCGAGATGACATATAAAAAATTATAATAGTAAATGCAGCCCTACATGATGGTGAAAGGAGATCCTTAAAGGGAACACTACTGCAATGACCAGCTTAATGGTGTGAAGAAAGATCAGATTCGTGCCAAGAAGAGTTGCCGTTAACAGAATGATAACTGTTTCCAACTCGCGCGTATGCGGAAATGGTAATTGTTGATCCAATGGGTCAAGCCATCCAACTGCAACTGTCAACAGCTGTTCCAACATGAAGGAGTTGTTGACAGCAGTTGAAATGCTGTTGGATGGAAATGGACGGCCCTGAAAGGCTCTATCCCTTACTGTTTACAAAATAAACCTTCGGCAACTGAAACCTCAATCCTAACTGCAAAGCGAACGTAGCAAAAACTGCCACAACGCAACATTGAGTGGATGTTGGATGTCTTGAGCGTTCCAACAAACATTTATCCGCAGTTAACAGTTATCTATAAGGCTGTACACTGTTGTTGACAGCTCTTGCATGACGCCCTCGTTGTTGGAACAAACCTAATATTAGGAAAGAAATTGGGTTGCCACAGAGCTAACGTGTGGTGAAACTAATCTTGAAACGCTAACCAAACTAACTGTTCTTGACAAAATAATGTACCTAATAGTCGCTAAAATCTCCACTGACCAAAGAAAGATTAGGTAATACTTATTTATAGCAAGATCCCTCAAAGGAATCCAACCCAGATTAGTTGTAGAAGCTGAGGTACCTTGGAATTTCCAAAGAGTCCGCTCCATCTTTGCCGGGTACCTTTAGGCTTCCCTTCTACTGAAAGTGCGCCGGAATCGGAATTAGTAAAACCTTCTTCTGTGCTTGAACTGAAAAAACTGCCTCTTCCTTTACAGCTCTGAAATAACAACACAAAATTCTGTTATAGATCTCAAAGAAAAAGCATACGCATTTAATAGCATTCAGTCAATTGCATGTTAGAACCCCCTCATCACATTACTATGGCAGAGATCTGTGTTATACTGATGTTCTTCAGTTGTGTCAGCTACGTTCCGTAGCAAATACGAAGCATCTAGGGCAGGGGTCTCAAAACTATTTGCCCCAAGGGCCGCATCATAATGTGGAGGTGGAGGAGGTCCGAGGGACCCCCGGGAAAATTTTGAAAATTAGACACTTGAAAACTTTGTTTTTAAGCACTCCCAGACGAGTTTCAGAAATTCAAAATTGGGTGGTTGTATTTTTTTAAATTCCACAATTACCTTTTCGTTGTTCAACAAAAATGATTAAAAATGGAATTTTCAGGAATTTTGTGAATCAGATCCTTAAAAATAGGGGTTTTAAGCACTCCTAGACGAATTTGACAAGAGTACGGGTAGCTGTCACTGGATCACATGGCTGAGTTTTCTTTCTATTCTGGCGATCGCCTAATTTTCTCCATTAGCGTCCGCGGGCGGCGGGCCGGACGAAATGTTTCGTCTAGAGACCCCTGCTCTAGGGAAACCAGATCACTACTGGGACACGTCAATCCACAACAATAGGTATGTAACAATACAAACAACACATGCTATGTGTAACTCCTATACCATGTAGGTAATAAAATAACTACAAATAGTGAGATAACATTAGAATGATTACCCTGGACGTCTTGCGAGAGGGCTGCCCAAATTTGGCACTTCGAGCATCTGAACCGTCTTTTTCTGTAAATAAAATGTGTATGAAAATACAGTGCAGAAATTCGAAGTGAATGCGACAACAGGATGGGGGTATTCGAAAGATTAGGACGTTGAAGGATCTTGATAGCATTCAAAGACGATTTTTTAGAGATATGATTCATTAAGCAAGTTACATTCGACTGACTGTCCATTGAGTCAGTAGGCATTGAATCCATGGGCGCCGACTTGTGCAAAACTTTGGTGGGGCTCAACTTGGGGGGGGGGGGGGGGGTATGGAATTTTACGAATTTCCTGCTAAAAGTAGCCGTTTTTAGGCCCTTTTGGATGCTTAAAAAGAACACTATTCTATCCTGAAAGTAAAGTAAATTTACTAAACAGCTACTTTTTTTAATTTGTGATGCATCTTTTCTTCTCTTTCTTCACGAAGACCTTTTTAGCTCGAAAAGGATGGAGCGTGGCTGGCTTTTTGGGACAATTTTGACAATCAATCCACAGCTACTAAACATTTCTGCACTCAGCAGCCAGTCCTAAGCCTGGTTTAAGTGTGAAGGGTAGTTGTGTCCGCTCATCCCACGCCACCGTTTCATTGCATGACATCATTATTTTTTTCTTAATCGAATTCAAACAATACTATATTGGTGAGAAATGCAAGCCTTACGGGGTCGTCCCAATGTCCAAAAAATCAGTGTAGTCCGATTGTTATAATCTTCATTTTTCTGTTCAGAAAAGTTACTAAGCATTAACAGTTTCAACCATTTTAATCGAAAAGCTCAGGGGAAAATCATTCTTATTATGTTATTATTTCAACATTTGTATAACAGGAACAAAGCTGGTACATCTTGCCCTCTAATTTAATAAATTTGAATCCAAACAATGGAATCTTCAAATGGTTAGAATTCAAAAATGGCAACCTCACAAAGAAGAAGGCTTGAATGAACATTTTAAACGTTTTCTTATCAACTTATAAATAGCGTCCAATTGTAAGACCGTTAGCAAAAAGAATTTGGTGCAAAGAACAAACACAAAACGTTAATGGTTCATAGGTGTAGAGCCAAGAGTACAAAGTGCATGACAGCATCGCCACCCCGACAAGCTTCCCCGCATAAACAAACAGCAAGGGCAACTGGCCTATTTATTAGCCCCTATGCTGCCTTCCCTGGGGATGTGTAGCGTTATACCATTAACATTTTAAGATTTTCAGCAAGAAAAATATTGGTGGGGCACAGCCCTATCTCTCTCATTATTGGTGGGGCCAGGGCCCCATCATCTCTTATGAAGTCGGCGCTCATGATTGAATCCATGCATCAAACACGAAATAGCGAAGTTATCAAATAAGTAACCAAACCAGTAAACCAAATCATCAACACTGAAGCATAAAGCAAAGTTTTAGTAGATTGAGGAAAAGAATGCGAACGAAACCAAACTTAAAGAACAGATTCCTGATATCTACAAATTGGAAATTTTGAGGTGACATTCCCGATAATACAGCTGTACATCACTATATGACATTAATAGAAAATGGGATTTAGTTCCTGACAAGACCACTGAATGCAGTCTGAAGGAAGGATTCAGTCATGGCTACTGCACCCACATTCACTGGTCATCTGTAATCCATTTGAACGGATCAATGGTCCAGGCGACCAGTGAAGAAACGAAAGTACATTAAAGCAATGCCTGTATCCACGATAAAGATTCACACGATAATGGGTTAACCACTGAAACTGTTTTCTGGGATGAATTGAATTCAACAGATGGTTAGACCAGTGTTTTTTTCTTAGGGGAGAATAACAGTGAGCATTAGTAAGATGCCCAATGCAAGGTCTTGTAGCAATCGGTTACCTCATCTATATGTCATCTATAACTATAGTCTCAGCTTTATGTCTTGTAGCAATCTATGGTTAGTCCATAACCCCCTCCCCACTCTCTCTCGACTTCTCTTACATACATGTAGAATTGAACACTCTCAACACGAAAGCCCAACATACTCAGGGCCACAACACCTGTTGTATACCGGAGACATCAACTATCAAACACTTCTAGTCAAGTATATTGGTAAACACATTATACACGTTGCAGTAAAATACATTATTCAAGGACACATCCAACACCACTAGACTAGGATTCCAAACTAGTGGAATTCAAGCTCTATTTTTATTTTTTTATTTCATTTAGTTAAAAATGATGCAAAAACAGTAGACAGATTGTCTGCCACCCAAATGTTTCCATCTTTTTAATGAAATTTCCTTGAGCAAGGTTCTTTTGATTTATAAAATAAACACAAGGTCCAATTTTTCGGATGATTCAAATTTGAACAATTTAATTTGAATTTAAAGATGGGAGATTCATGTTTTGAGTGATTTGCGTGACTAATATTGTTTATTGCTGCATTTTAATGTTGTTATGTATTCTTATGTTGTCACAATTGGAATGGGATCATGTTGGTGGGGACCTTGATAAAAATGGGCATTCGCATGTTTCTTAATAAAGTACGAGTATAGCTATCGCGAGTTTGTTTGAATTATACAGTAATTTCCCTTCCCTCTGGTCGGATGTTAATAACTAAAGGTGTGTAGGAATAGAAAATAAAACAAATGTTGTTAATTGTTAAATAATTAACCAAATTATTGAATAGCTTAATAATTAAATTAGTGCAAACACAAACGGAATTCAGGCTTTTTGGTTAGTTTTTACAATTCTTAGCTGGCGTTGGCAGAAGATGGCAAGGTTTCAGGCAAGAGAGCGCAAACTGGTGGCGATCTTATGAACTATCAAATGGTTCACAGGGAGGGAGGCTGTATTTATCAGTCAACGTTTAAAAACTAGGAATAACCTACCCCACCTATTTATACTGTGGTTTGTGTACAAGCTTGAAATTTAAACATCTATGTTTTTAGTATAAATACTGGATCGAAAGTTGATGAAATTTGGATAACAAAAATCCAACATTAAACCGGAAAGTGGCACCAATCTCGGCATTGTGATCAATCAACCCTAAGGGATTATATAGCAATTTCCAGTTGAATTGAACCTTTTTCCGAAAGAATTGAACCTTCTTCTGAAAGAATTAAACGTTTCTCTGAAAGAATTAAACCTTTTTCTGAAAGAATTAAACCTTTTTCCGTATGAATTAAACTTTTCAGCTAACATAACATTTGCCTGAAAAAGGTTCAGCGTTTCGAGCAAAAACTTAATTTACTCCTGATCAATAGAGGTTTAAAAAAGTGTCGGTACTCCTCAAGTCCAGTTCTGGTAATCAACGTAGGAGGATTATGCGGCGCAGAAATAATAAACCTTTGTGTAATAATTTGCAATGTGTTTTATTCTCTATCTATCTATAAATGAAATATTAACTTGAAAACGAATGATGCAATAAACTTAGAGCCCGAATTTTATGTTAATTAATTTTCCAAATTTACTTAATTGTACTTTCACATTGAAAATCCGCTTTCACCGTGCAAAAATGAAACACTTTGTTTGAATGCTTCTTAAAATTGAAAAAGTTTCATGAAACCAAAAAATTAGTGATATTGAAATTAGATAGACCAGTAGATAACCCGATTAAGGTCCGACATCAGGTAAAAATATAACAAATAAAATTGTTTGATTATGGCAGTGTAATAGTCAATTATGATTAAATGATTGAATAATACATAGCTTCATGAGCCCCCCCCCCCCCCCAATGTAAAAAGTACTGGTAAGCACCCCTTATTTTATCCAAAATTAAAGAATAGGTATGGAAAATATGCAAACCCAGTCAAAAATATTGTCTATTTAAACAAAACGTGTATATTTTTTGAGGTTCTTTACCTAGGATGTAGTTTATTTTTGAATGTCGTCACGCTAAACACTGTTTCAATCAACTTACCCCCCCCCCCCTAAATTTGCTTGGAACCCCTCCCAAGAATTTCAATGACGCAGTCTGCGTCATAGCCCCCCCCCCCCCCCCCCCTGTGGGACCCCTGAGATATTAAGATATTGGCCATCGTTCGATTTTTGAAATGAAAAAATCGGTTTTGAGATACAAACAGGGAGAAACAGCATTACTAACAGTTGTAACATTGGAGATACGGTCAAGTGATAAGGGAGGTCGCCACCATAAGCGCTGAATGCGACTATGCCATCTTCTACTGCTCAAACAAATCGGCACAATTAACACAAATCGCCTTACTGAACGTTCTACTCCGCCGTAACAAACCAACAGGATGTACAAACTTGCACTGTGAGCAGGTCGTAGCATCTGTAATGGAGCATAATTTTTGTTATGCGTCGAAACAGGATGTGCAAACTTAACTGTGAGCAAGTTGTAGTACCTGTAAGAGTCACGTCATTAATGTTTCATTTTTGATCACTGTGAACGAATGAGTGTAATTTTCTTGTATGCGTCGGAACAGGACGTACAAACTTGCACCGTGAGCAGGTCGTCGCATTTGTAATGGAGTTATCATTAATGTTTCATTTTTTATTAGTGCGAATGAATGAAGTAATTTTTGTCTTGGATCACGTAAAAATCACATAATTCTAGATATCAAGGGGTTCGTTTGACAGAAATTGAACATTCTACTCCGCCGTAGCGAACCATCAAGATACACAAAGTTGCACTGTGAGCAGGTCGTACCATGTGAAATGGAGTATCGTCATTAATGTTTCATCTTTGATTTGTATGAATAAATGAGTGTGATTTTTGTCGTGCATCGTAAAAATCACATAATACTGGATTTCAAGGGTTCATTTGGTAGAACTCGAACGTCTTCTTCAGCCCAACAGGCTATACGAACTTGCACTCTGAACAGGTTGTAGCAGCTGTAATGGAGGTACGTCATTTATGTTTCATTTTTAATTTGTGTGAGTGAATGAGTGTAATTTTTATTACGCGTCGTCAAAATCACATAATACGGGATTCGGGGGTTCATTTGGTATAATTGAATGTTCTACTCTGCAGTAACAAACCAACAGGTTGTACAAACTTGCACTGTGAGCAGGTCGTAGCATTCGATTCAGGTTCTAATATAAAACTATGGGAGGTGACACTTCGAAGCTTTTCTACAAGACGTTCTAATTACTTGCACGATGAAATTACGATGAAAATCACAAAAAGGGCTTTTCGAACACTTCAATTGTGTCTATTTAGGAACAACTAATTATTATTCATATTTTTAGACTACTTTACTGTAGCACCTACCAGATATTACAACTTTTCAAGGATTGAAGAATTCACGTCTGCTCATAACAAAGTCTACTCCCCGTGAAGAAAATATTACCGTGCAACATAAATTAACATTGAACTACCTAATTAAATCATAAAAAATGAGGCAAAGATAACAAACGAAAGTCTTAGAATTTAAGAGCACAATGTAAGAGAATTATAAACTCTCTGGATCATCAGTGTTCCACGTTGGCAGTAGAAAGGGGAGAATGAAGAGTTACTTAAGCTAAACTCGATAGAGAACTTCTCAGCTAACTGTCAAACAACTTGTGAGTTGTGCAGATTAATTCTGCGTGAATAATAGAGATAACGCAAATCACTGTGTGTGTTACATTTAAGGAGTATAACCGCCTAATACTGGAAGAGATTGATTAAATCGACCAATTAGCTCAACCCGTTAGAATACTGCAACTGAAGAGAAATCCAGCCATAGTAGTAACGGCACGAGGTCGAACTCAGAAGGTATCGCTATTTTTGGGTAGTAAAATTTGGGTTGAAAGTGATTGATAATCGATTGACCCTTGGGAATTTGAGCTCTTCAAGCAGTTCAGGAAGATCTAACAATGTGGTGGCTAAGAACTGTTTGGAGGAGGAAGTTTAGTGAGGCGGACAGTGGGGTGTTGCTGAACTTCTGGTCGTGAATATGCTCTCTCATGATGTGGAGAACCTAGCTCCTATAGCCAGAACAATACAGGGAAAATACGACAAAATAAACAAAAGCTTACCTCTAACTGTAATGTGTTTCCCTCCGAGCCAAGCTGTGTCAGTGGTCAGGACAGGCAAAGGGGTTTTATACTGTTCCAGGAGAACTTCAACGTTGCATAGCTCGATGCCTTTTCTGCTACAGATAGGTCCGAGAGCTTCACTGTGAACCAAAAGTATCAAAGAATTAAGAAACAGATCAACAGCATTCTAGCTCAACATAAACCTGCATGTAATGCTCACGAATTAATTCGACTAATCTTTAACTCTTATGATTCATGCTCTCTGTGACCTAGAAGAACCGTTAGGGCCTTTTACACATACGGTCTATCGCGAATGCTCAGGAGCACGTGGGATATCGTGCGGGAAAGCTGGCACACTCAATCACGCGTTCCTTCGTTTGCGCTAGATGGAAAGAAGATTCAGTTTTCCTAAGAGATCGTGGTCGTTTGAATTTCAAACTTTTCTCACCCCAGTAGTTGACTGTCCAGTGTCCCCAAAAGATATGGATAGTGAGAGAGTACTAGGTGTCATATTCGCTGGCATTTTGGCGTTGGGCAGCCAAAAGAGTCTTTGTCAAAACGTATTTACAGTTTGGTCACGCAACCGTAATACAAGAGCTCAGAGAACAATATCCCAGCGACCGCCAAAACTGTGGCCCGACATTGATTGGTAAAGCGCAGAATAAAAACGCAACCAATTCTAACAGATGGTTTTTAAGAATTTTGGTTTTTTATTCAATATTAAACCATTGTAATCGCTCTTGGAAAAAAAATTCTAACCCCCTGAAAATTTCATGGTTTACGTTTAAAAGGGTGTAGAATCCAAATATGCAATAAAAATTTTCCGTCCGTCAGCCGTACGCCGTTCGCACGATTTCTCCCAAACGGCTGGAGCAAAACTCTGAAATTTTCAGGAAAAATCAATATTAGTCCGACAATGCTCCGAATTCTTTAGCCAGCACTCTCATTTAATTTAAAGTGCCCTTTAAGGGTTATCAAAGTTTTGTAAAATCAATAAAAACCTCAAAAAAAGGCGGCCTAAATTTGGACTTTTTTTGAAGAACTTTCCATGAGAAATCGAATGACAGGTCAAACCATTCCCGATGTATGGCCCGATTTATGGTGCCAACATTTGCATCCACATTCACTACATCATTAGGTTACTGCTATCAAAACAAAAACAACGTTTTCAATTTTGTTCCAAACCTAGTGATGTAGTGAATGTGGATACTGAGTGAACGAAAGGGTTTATAGCCTATACACGGGATGAAGCATTCTGATATGTATGAAACGCTGCAAATTCTTTCACTGGGGTTTATTCAATTTCATTCATTTGGCTTGCATTCATGATTTTAATGTCTACTAAGCCGATTTATGGAGCCAACATTTGCGTTATTTTGGTTTATTATTGTTTTCGTTTTGATTGCAGTAACCTAGTGACGTAGTGAACGAGGATACTGGAGTGAACTCCTAAAAGAGTTTATAGCCGATACACGGGTTGAAGTGTTCTGATAACCATACAAAACGCTGCAAATTCTTTCACTGGGGTTTATTATTCAATTGGCTTGCGTTCATGATTTGAATTTCTACTAAGCTTTGGAGTGTGCGTGTTTCACCGATTATTGAATTTCAGGAGGCACACAAATATGATCAACTGATCAATCCAACTAGGTATTTTGGTTGAGAACAGATTTACGTGCTCTATGCATATCTCCTGAAATTCAATAATCGCTCTATCAACTGTGAAACAGGGACACTCCAAAGCTTAGTAGAAATTCAAATCATGAACGCCATAAACCCCAGTGAAAGAATTTGCAGCGTTTTTAAATAAACCTCGTCTCATTGTAAGGTTTTGGGTTTCGTATTTAGGTTCAAAATGCAATTATTTGATCAGTGGGAATAAATACGGATCTGATACCTACCCCAGTCAAATTTGCGTCCGAAATTACTTGATAAAGAGATAATCCATGAGTAATAGAGATAAAACGTCTGTATAACGATAAAAGAAACCAAGTGGGTGTGGCTCATAGCTTCCTCGTATCCATAACATGACTGTATAGATCATTGAAAATTATTATTGACTAAAGAACTTCGTTCAATTAGGCGAAGTAAATATTGAATTAGGGTAAATTTATTGTTATGCAGGAGCATTAAAGGTAGGCATGTTCAAATATTGAACAAACTATAAAATATACCTAATAAGTCCGAACAATCTCTGAAAATTTCATCGAAATCGGTCAAGAACTCCCGAAGTTATGCTTGTGGCAAGGATTTCACGTTTGAGCATGCGCAGAGGCTACTATTGATCCGGGGGTCATGAAACCCATAGGGGACCATCTACATCCCAACCCGCACAATCCCTGAAAATTTCATCAAAATCGGACTATAACTTCGTGTAGTTTTGCCCGTAACAAGGATTTGCTGACAGACAGACAGACAGACACAACAGACACGGAACCAAAATTGTTCAGAAAGATCTAAAACACAAAATGCGAGTGGAATTTTTGATTTTGGAGACAAAACAAATTTTCACATTCCGAAAGTGAAAACAATGCTTCCGCTACCTTGGTAGACTTGGAAGCAATATATCAAGCTTCGAACGGTTCTCCGATGGATCGCAGAGGAGGGGGGTTCCGTCTTTAAAAACCACGTAAGAATCGCGTAAGATTAATCAATGAACCTTAATTAAAAGCGACTGAAGAGTTTAGAAATTAGACTATTGAACTCATCAGCCGCTCGGTAAAATTGAAATAATTTAAATAAAGCAGGAAAACTGGATAAAGGTTTTGTACTGTAAAAAAGACGATGTATATTGAACGCTCAATGATTGCAACTACTTTATAATATGAAGTCGGGTTCCGGGTAAAAGTGACCAAGTAACATTTTTTTCAAAATGAGCTTTTTTTGTCATTCCGGTACTAAGGAACGTTGTCTACTGTGTGTTGTTGCTAAGAACGTTATCTTCAAACTGATGTGCAAGAAATACTTGAAAATAAATTTTACCTGCCTGACCCAAAGAGTTTTATGTGACCAAATGGCATTTGAACTCAACCACAAAACACGAGATGGATTATAAATGTATGTTAAATGCTGATGCATGTAAATGTTATCAATTGCCATTTGATCACTTTTACTGTGTAAGATTTGTAAGATTGCATAGTGGGCAGGTGAAAATGACCAATTACAGTGATATTTAATGGATAACCTTTTCTAACAGAAATAGGTATATCATTGTTATTAGATGCTTGGCAACACGATAAATTAACGAAAAAACTATTCAATCCCTCAATTTCATGTAACTATGCGACAGATTTTCGAAGAATTGAATTGACCAAATGAGTAAAGCTTGAAACTCCAGGCAGGTAAAAATGATCAAATAGAGTTTTCCGGAAAACAGCTCTTATTTAATCTGAAGTGAATTTTGAAGCACGATATCATAGGCGAGCACTAGCTAACTACCTACAGGATAAAGAAAAATCAAAACATAGTCGGATGAGACATCACACAACCAGTGTTCGTAAGAAGAAAGTAGGTGAAACTTCAGATCGCTCTTCTGTAAAATTTTGCAAATGTTACTTGGTCACTTTTACTCGGAACCCCACGATATATTCCAGTAGATTGTCAGTATTTGTTTTACAAAACCAAAAACCATAAGGCGCTTTTGGACGCTCCTGGGTGCGTCAAAAAAATGTCGTCGAAGTAACATGTTCATAATATTGGATGTAGAATCGCAATAAAAATTGCGGAGTTCTATTTGAAAAAACAAAGTTGGTGCGCGGATGCGCGATGCGCAAAAATGCAATGTTTAAATTCTTTGCAAAAAATAAGGGGAGGTTACTTCGACAAGTTTTTTGATTTCTCCACAATCAACGCAAATAGAAAGGGTGGTTCGTTCATTAAGATCCACCCTGCATTTCTCGACACACTTTTCATGGGGTGGAATGTTGGGATTTGTGAAAAGTATATATTGATCGAAGTGGTACGCCAGAAGTTGAAATTGAGTCGCCGAAAGTTTAAAGTGAGATGCCAAAAATATTAAAATTGATTTGTGCCAAAAGGTTCAAGTTTATTTGCCAAAATTTTCAATTTGATAATATGCCAAAAATCAAATTGACCATTCTGTCGCTGTACCACAAGAATTGAAGATCAAACAACAAATTCAGAAGATTTACTCAACTTAAAACCATATTCTCTTTTGATCAGTTTTATATTAATTTGAAACAAAGAGCCACGTTTTTGAACCATAAATAACTCGAACAAATCTTTTGAAATAGAGCAATTTATGGTTTCTAATGTGTTGTTATTTTCGTGAATGGATTATCATACTATTTTCGTTGTGAATCCACTAATTGAACTCAGTTTCGAACTACCGAAAGAATATGCTCAATAATTCACCCCTTACATCACAGTCGCTACTCCATAATTTCATTTGAAACTGGGATTCTTTTAATTTTATAATGGAAAACCAAATTACAGTATTTTGCAAGAATTCATAAAAAACGGTGAAACCCCCTCTCAGGGAAAACTTTATTCCGTGCTTAGAATCAATCAGAGAGACTCCGGGGAGCTCATTAAAATGTGACAGACGCAGCAAACTTTTCAAAAAGCTCCATCTAGAGGGGTCACGGTGTTAAGACTTTTAGCGAAGAAAGCAAAATCTTTTTAATTTCTTTCTCTGAGGGAGAAAATAACATAATGATAAAACTAGCTGACCCGGCAAACGTTGTTTTGCCTTATAAATTATTTCTAGTTTCTAGATAAATTCTAGTGTAGACAAAAAGTAACAAATTACAGTAATTTGTTCTGTGGGAAAATTGACAGCTTCGCTGGCATCAAACTGTATCAATAGATTTGTATGATACCAAGTTCCCTGGCAACAGCTGTTGTATCGTCAAATGTAAATTGTCAACGTCTGCTAAAATCACTGCTGAAATAGCTCTTTCTGCAAGCCACTCATGATTTATGTACTGTGTGTGTACATCGGGAAATATTTGTTCAATGAGAGGATCTTGCGAATCGGCGATTGTGCAGAAATCGGTCGGCAATTTTACGTATCCAGTTTCATCTGTAGCAACTTTTCCATCACCGATATCTACAGGGTGTACAGCGTATGATCCGAAAATCTTCGCACACGTGTTCTACAACTAGTTCCCAACAAAAAGTGCCTCTTAGAGATTTTTTTTTAGAGGCTTCGTTTTTGAGTTATTTCACTTTTAAGATTTTTTTCGTGTTTTCGAATTTACGTCACTAAAACGGCCGTAACTCCGGCGTTTTCAAAGTATTTGCAAATCTAAGTGTGCCGTTGGAAAGAGCATACAATTATCTATCGTCTCAGTCCTTAATAATAATTTTTTAAAAGGAACTAAAGGGTAAAAATGAGCCTAAACAGTAAATTTTGTCGAATTTTGAAAACAATTCTTTTTTTAATGGCTCATTAGTCCCCCTTAATTTCAATGATACGTTTGAGCCTGTAAGCTTAAAAAATGCGCAAAAGTCTCAGCTTTCCAATGGTATATTTAATTTTTAGGTTTTAGAGGGAACTTTTTTGAGGAAATTGAGATTTTATGCGAAAAAAACGTGTATTTTCAAGCACATTTGATGTGATCGAACGGGTGTGTGGATCTACCTTTGACCGTTAATCACATTATCATACTCAACATTTTGCTCGTGACGATGTTTTTATCAACGATAAGAAGAGGAAATCATAACAAACAACGGGACCAAACCTCACGATACGTCAGTAAACTAACAATCGTAAAAGGTGAACCCTTATAAAGATTTGTATAACTTCACCGCTGATGCGTTAACTAAGATTTTAGGTGTCAAACGAGTATTAAGTTTTGAGAAACGTTGAGTCCCACCCTCCGACTGGTACGAAAGACAGCATTCGAGAAATCAATTCATTCTAATTCATCTAGAATTACAAATGTACAAAACACGATGAATAGTAGTTAGGTTCATACTAATTCTACATCTATGTCATTTGTGAAAGAATAATGTTTACTTACGCCAAAGAAACGCCTTTAGATGCCAGAAGAAATTCGTGCCCGGAGTCTTTGCCACTTACTTCGAACGCAACACTGAAATACTCTGAGCTGTTGACCTAAAAAATTGAAGAAATACAGAGGTTATTACATAGAAATTATAGCTGAAACAGGACTTTAACAATATTCTCGAAAACTTGAAAGAAAATGCCCTTCTGAAAGGATGCAATTTCAATTCGGAGTACGCAAATGTACACAGCATCAAATTATATGCAGCGAGAGCATATTTTTTCGGATGGCATTGGAAGGTGCGTTAGTGGAAGGAGCAGGGAGAACGACTGGAATAATAAAACTGGTGACAAGGTGGCATGATGAACATCAGTCGAATAAGTCTTTGAATCAATATTGACACTTGACAACTTGCTTCCAAAGAGGTCTTAGCTCGCTTGTCTTTCTTATGAGATCAGTCTTCTTTATATCCAGGTTCCCCTCAATCATCTTCCTTACACAGTGGTAACATGAGCAAATTGACTTCCTTACAAGGAGGTAAAAAACTTCGTTACATGGAGGTTTTTGGCTTCCAAGGAGAAGGGACCCCGAAAATTCTAGCTTACATAGAGTTTTTCCTTACACATTTATTTATTTATAATCATACGGGCAAGCCCAATTTACATTCAGTATGGATAATAAGCATAATGTCCAAATAAAGTATATATATATTGATAAGTCGGGGGGGGGGAGGGGGGGGGAGATAAAATTTAGGTGAAAACTATGGGGGAAGATGAAATGAGGGACTTCAAAGTTGATAAGATGAAATGAGGGACTTCAAAGTTGATAAGGCGTGGAAAAAAAAAATCAAAATGAGGGTACATGGATAGAAATGAATTTGCACTGCGGGGCATTCGGTGAAGCGGACGATGACGGTCGTAGTTAGTGGCTGAGAACGGGACAAAAAACAGTTGAGGAGATCGAGTGGACGAACGGGAGGCGGCTAGATGGATCCTCGAGAGCAGTGGGGGGCAGTCCAGGATATTATTCAGTATTTTATAAAGGAGCACGAGGTCTGCGGAGCTCCGTCTTCGCTCGAGGGTCTCCAGACGACATCTCTCCAATAGCAGCTCATAACCAATGTTATCCGAGGGGATCCCCATTTTGAAAGCAACATTTCGCAGGAATTTCCTTTGGACTCGCTCCAGACGATATTTTTGAACCGCGTATAAAGGTGACCAAACTGTGGTTGCATACTCAACCAGGGGCAAAACTAAAGCTTTATAGAGGGTCACAATGGCATCCACATTGGAAAATTCCCTCGTATTTCTCTTGATAAAACCGAGGGCCCGCATTGCCCTAGCAGCCAGTCCCTCAATATGATTGGAAAAATTCAACCGCCCATCACATAGGATCCCCAGGTCAACGATTTCTGGCACCCTCCGAAGAGGTCCGCCACCGAGAACATAGTTATATATGATTGGCTGTGATAGATGGTGATAAGAAACCACCGAGCATTTTGATGGATTGAGATAGAGGTGGTTTAATTCACACCAATCCTCCAAACGTACAACCGCCTTCTGCAACACCATGAAGTCCTCCAAAGACCTAGAGTGATGGAAGAGCTTGAGATCATCGGCGAAGAGTGAGATTCGGACACCATCCTTCCCCACGTAATCCACCACGCTATTTATCATTAAGACAAAACATAATGGACCCAAGTGGCTTCCTTGCGGGATTCCGGAGGTGGCAGCAAATGGGGACGGAAGTGCACCTTTCACCCGAACGACAAGTTTTCGCCCAATGAGGTAGGTGCGCAACCATTCCAAGAATGGTCCATAGACGCCCAAGGACTCCAACAGAGACAGGAAGTGGAGGTGTGACAGTTTATCAAAAGCCTTTGCAAAATCTGTAGCCACCACGTCAGTTTGTAGTCCCTCCCGAAAACCGTCCATCACAAAGTCCTGAAACTCAAGAAAATTTGTAGTCGTTGAACGGCCCCGTACAAATCCATTCTGCTCAATAGCAATGAAAGATCTAAAAAGAAGTGAGAGCTGGTCCACCACCAATCTCTCCAGCAATTTGGGCATCGAGGACAGGGAGCAAATGGGACGGTAGTTGGTGATTTGGCCCTTGTCTCCAGACTTGTGCACTGGCGTAACGTAGGAGGACTTCCATCTACCGGGAAAGTGGCCAAAAATGAGCGATTTATTGAATAGCAGCGTAAGAGGGTGCGCCAATGCTGACGCACACAACTTAAGCATAGGATCCTTACAGCCAGGTTTCATCTGTTTTCCATCCACACCATACGGTACTAATTTCCAATGAAGTTTACGATTTTTTACTAAAAACTCACTTGCGAGCGGGCCAAGTTGTGTCTTTTCTGCTGGAGTGGAACGTTTAGGCTCATATCTGTAGATTTCCCAATTTTATCCATATTATTCAAACTGCGACATCGGGTCTAGAAACAGAAGGCATAATAATGATTACAATCACGTATTGTGAAGGAACTATTTCAATTCCCAATCCTAGTCTAATTTCATAAAATCAGGTTTTAGATTTTTCTACACAAGTTTGATTGAAATGACATTCCTATTTAACTCAAGACTCTGACGTACAAAATAAAGCCTCATTTTAAACTGCATATAACTGTGACACAATAAATACCACTCGCGAGAAGTTGTCTTATTATTGGAATTTAATAACCTAATGAGTATAGAGGGAGGTTATAGTATGTTTTGGTTCTCCTTGAGCGAGTTCTAGGATTCACTAGCATCAATAGCCGTCGAGACTTACATATCTCGTTATTTTAAAGCATTGATCCCTAAGATGTGGAAAATGGGGGAGGGTTTGCCAGCAAGGGAAAACCTTTTCATCCCAATCTAAATTGCAAAGCTCCATCAACCTCACCCCTTTTCCTTCTCGGGGTCACGAAGAAAATATTGGACAGATGGTCCATTGGGATGATCATCCCGCAAATAGCCGTATTGCAAAAGGGTAGCCGTATTGCAAATAGCCTTACTACTAAATGAAGATAAGGGTCAGACGTTTGACCTCATTTTCAATTACTAAATTAAGTTATACGATGAAAATAGTTAGGACATACGTGTATTCTTGCAGAGTTGGGAGAAACCGCCAGAAATATGT
Organism: Creontiades dilutus; assembly: GCA_031894815.1. Classification (NCBI taxonomy): domain Eukaryota; kingdom Metazoa; phylum Arthropoda; class Insecta; order Hemiptera; family Miridae; genus Creontiades; species Creontiades dilutus. Next base: position 75,720 of record JAVIWC010000663.1, read on the forward strand.
TCATTGTGGCAGTGAACAAGCCCTGCAGTTCGGCGTCTGCTGGTAGCGGCGTCATTTCTGCAACAATAACATTTAAAATACAGCTTACCGAAATTCAAGTTTTGTACGCAGCACATAGGAATTGCATCAACACCGTGAAACAACAATCCTGTGCTAGTAAACTTGATGCAGGCAATAAGTATATTAATTTGTATCTTTTGGATTATTATTCAATAATAAACAATTGTAATCCCTCTTGAAAAAAAAAAAAAAAAAAAAAAATGTTAACCCCCATGAAAATTTCATGGTTTACGTTTCATAGGGTGTAGAATCCAAATCTGCAATAAAAAATTTTTCCGTCCGTCCGCCGTACGCACGATTTCTCCCAAACGGCTGGAGCAAAAAATCTGAAAATTTCAGGAAAAATCTAGCCAGCTCTCTCACTTAATTTAAAGTGCCCTTTAAAGGTTGTCAAAGTTTTGTAAAATCCCTAAAAACCTCAAAAAAAAGTAAAGGCGGCCTAAATTTGGACTCTTTTTAATTAACTTTCCATGAGGAATCGAATAAGCCCATCTCCAGGTCCGTAGCTCAAACCATTCCCGATGTATGGATTGATCTTATGGTGCCAACATTTGCATCCACATTTACTACGTCACTAGGTTACTGCGATCAAAACAAAAACAACAGTTTTTTTTTTTTTTATCGCAGTAACCTAGAGATGTAGTGAATGTGGATACTGGAGTGAACTCCTAAAAGGGTTTATAGCCGATACATGGGTTGAAGCATTCTAATATGCATGCTCAGCCTTCAGAAATTTAAAATTTTCAAATAGAATATTTTTCCATTGTAATCGCTCTTGAAAAAACGCTGCAAATTCTTTTACTGGAGTTTGTTATTCAATGATTCATGATTTGAATTTAATACTAAGCTTTGGAGTGTGCGTGTTTCACAGGTGATAGAGCGATTATTGAATTTCAGGAGGCACACAAATATGATCAACTGATCAATCCAAATAAGTATTTTGGTTGAGAACAGATTTACGTGCTCTATGCATATCTCCTGAAGTTCAATAATCGCTCTATCACCTGTGAAACACGCACACTCCAAAGCTTAGTAGAAATTCTAATCATGAACGCAAGCCAATTGAATAATAAACCCCAGTGAAAGAATTTGCAGCGTTTTTACACTGTCCATAACGTAAATCATTCCATTAGTGGATAGGCCGCCCGAGGTTTTCCGGGGATTTCCAATGTCAATTTAAAAATTTAACCAAAGTGCACATTAATACTGTAACATTTTCGTTTTATTTTAGCGATATATATTGTGTTAAATTGGTTATAAGTAATAAATGTTTATATAAATATATAATTGCATACAATAAATCAATAAATGTACAATTTTAATACTCTAAATAAGCGTTTTTATTCAATTCCTAGTTATTTTTATTCTAGTTCCCTAAAACTCGGCAAACTCACTAACTCCACAACTTCAAGTCCACATTGTGTCGAGTTTGTGAGGTTCTACTGTAAATCGAGAGCTTTCCAACGAATGGAGAACGATTTTTGTCCGTCGAAAACTGAACAACTTTCATTTCCCTAGATACGGCTTGGTTGTATGTACTTGAAAAACGCTGCAAATTCTTTCACTGGGGTTTATTATTCAATTGGCTTGCGTTCATTATTTGAATTTCTACTAAGCTTTGGAGTGTGCGCGTTTCACAGGATAGAGCGATTATTGAATTTCAGGAGATATGCATGGAGCACGTAAATCTGTTCTCAACCAAAATACCAATTTGGATTGATCAGTTGATCATATTTGTGTATCTCCTGAAATTCAATAATCGCTCTATCCTGTGAAACACGCACACTCCAAAGCTTAGTAGAAATTCAAATTATGAACGCAAGCCAATGGAATAATCAAACCCAGTGAAAGAATTTGCAGCGTTTTTTTATTGAACCTCAATACCCCCCCCCCCCCCCCCTTAATATAAAAAATCCTTAATTTATCAAGTCCTTTAGCGTTCGTATTGCGTTAACACTTCCCCAAACCCAAATTTAGACGATGTAGCCAAAGGTAGACTGATATAGAGGAGGCACACAAATATCATCAACTGATCAATCCAAATAGGTGTTTTGGTTGAGAACCGATTTACGTGGTCTATGCATATCTATTGAAATTCAATAATCGCTCTATCACCTGTAAAACACGCACACTCCAAAGTTTAGTAGAAATTCAAATCATGAATGCAACTCAAATGAATAAAATTGAATAATAAACTCCCTGAAAGAATTTCAGTGTGCGTGTTTCACAGGTGATAGAGCGATTATTGAATTTCAGGAGGCACACAAATATGATCAACTGATCAATCCAAATAGGTATTTTGGTTGAGAACCGATTTACGTGGTCTATGCATGTCTATTGAAATTCAATAATCGCTCTATCACCTGTAAAACACGCACACTCCGAAGCTTAGTAAGATTCAAATCATGAACGCAAGCCAATTGAATAATAAACAACAGTGAAAGACAACTTATTTACCCCAGTAATAATATTTACCTATATATTATCAGCGTTTCATACATATCAGAATGCTTCAACCCGTGTATCGGCTATAAACTACAAGTATCCACATCGGCTATCACTCCAGTATCCACATTCACTACAACTCGACGCTATCGGCATCACTAGGTTACAAACAAACAATAATAAACCAAAAAAACGCAAATGTTGTCACCATAAATCGGGCCATACATCGAGAATGGTTTGGCCTACGGACGTGGGGAAGGGCTCATTCGATTCCTCATGGTATGTTCTTCAAATAGGTATACATTTAGGCCGCTTCGACTTGTTTTGAGGTTTTTAGGGATTTTACAAAACTTTGACAGCCCTTAAAGGGCACTTTAAATTGAGTGAGAGAGCTGGCTCAAGAATTGGGGCGTCGTCGGACCAAGATGGATTTTTCCTGAAAATTTCAGATCTTTTGCTCCAGCCGTTTGGGAGATATCGTGCGTACGGCGGACGGACGGAAAAATTTGTATTGCAGATTCGGATTCTACACCCTTTGAAACGTAAACCATGAAATTTTCAGGGGGGTTAGAATTTTTTTTTCCAGAGCGATTACAATGGTTTATTATTGAATAATAAACCAAAATCATCAGAAACATTCGTGACACATCCGCGTCACCTTTTTCGGCTAGTTAGTCCAAGGCTAATTATTTTCCATGCTAAAACACGAAACTACTGCAAATCAACAAGTCTAATTTGTTGTTGTTAGTATTGAGATCGTTCTGAACTTTTACGGGCTATTTCCGAAAGCGTTACCAACAAGTGAAGATGTGGAGGACATAACAGGTGAAGGCAAATGACTGGTGATGATCCACCCGTGAAAATGATACTGCCGCCGTTGGGAGTAAGACAGGGGCGCGAGGGCGCCGTTATCGGGAATAAAGGGCCCGTAATGCCCCTTCGATCGCCTCCTGATGCCCACTCGACCCGCGAAGATCCCATCAAGAATGGATGATCGCTCCCCCCAGATGATGGCCGCCCTTCTCTCCCTACCGGCTCACCGTTATCCTCCTATTGAAGCGCGGAAAACCGTTTTATTATCAAAACTCACCAATAATTGTGAGACCAATCAGTTATTGACGAATCTACAAGACATCGTCGCGATTATTTTAACACAGCGGTGGGCAGATTTGGGTTATCAAGGGGGCGATGAGTATTCAAAGGGTGAAAAATGAAAATAGTACTGTACATTGAAGTTACCGGGCAGCCAACCCTTAAAGGGCACTTTGAATTAAGTGAGAGAGCTGGCTAAAGAATTGGGGCGTCGTCGGACCAAGATGGATTTTTCCTGAAAATTTAAGATATTTTGCTCCAGCCGTTTGGGAGAAATAGTGCGTACGGCGTACCAAAATTTGCTTATGATTGGAACAACAAACTATGGTCCTAAGTGGAAAGACATTATAAGCAAAAAACAATTACACACAACATTAGATTGGTTTTCCATGAATACTTTTGGTTTAATATTCAATAATAAACCATTGTAATCGCTCTCGAAAAAAAAATTTCTAAACCCCCCCTGAAAATTTCATGGTTTACGTTTCAAAGGGTGCAGAATCCAAATCTGCAATACAAATTTTTCCGTCCCTCCGCCGTACGCCGTACGCACGTTTTCTCCCAAGCGGCTGGAGCAAAAAAGCTGAAATTTTCAGGAAAAATCCATGTTGGTCCGACAACGCCCCAATTCTTTAGCCAACTCTCTCACTTAATTTAAAGTGCCCTTTAAGGGTTGTCAAAGTTTTGTAAAATCCCTAAAAACCTCTAAAAAAAAAAAAAATCTGCAATAAAAAAAAAAAAAAAAAAAAAAAAAACCAAGGCGGCCTAAATGTGGACTTTTTTTGAAGAACTTCCCATGAGGAAGCGAATGAGCCCCTCTCCATTTCTGTAGCTCAAACCATTCCCGATGTATGGCATGATCTTATGCCAACATTTGCATCCACATTCACTACATCACTAGGTAACTGCGATCAAAACAAAAACAACAGCGGTTTTTTGTTTTCGTTTTGATCGCAGTAACCTAGTGATGTAGTGAATGTGGGTATTGGAGTGAACTCCTAAAAGGGTTTATAGCCCATACACGGATATGCACGAAACGCTGCTAATTCTTTCACTGGGGTTTATTATTCAATTTCATACATTTGGCTTGCATTCATGATTTGAATTTCTACTAAGCTTTGGAGGGAGCGTGTTTCACAGGTGATAGAGCGATTATTGAATTTCAGGAGGCAAACAAATATCTGATCTGTCCTGATCAATTGATTTGATTGACTGATCAATCCAAATATTTATTTTGGTTGAGAACCGATTTAAGTGCTCTATGCATTTCTCCTGAAATTCAATAATCGCTCTATCACCTGTGAAACACGCACACTCCAAAGATTAGTAGAAATTCAAATCATGAACGCAAGCCAATTGAATAATAAACTACAGTGAAAGAATTTGCAGCGTTTTTAGGTGTTCTTCTGAAAGTATCGCTCGATATTTCGATTCGATATGTGTTATTTTTCAAAAGGTTTGTTCGCAAACATACGTTGAATCAGAAATTGTTATCATTTGTCTGGAAAAACTCTCGACTCCCTTGAAGTCATCACGTTCTGGCGGTAGCCTAATTTTTTCCACCCATCCATTTTTCTCCACTGGCGGCGAGCCAAACCAAATCCTTCCGCGGGCCATAGTTTGGAGACCCCTGGGATAGAGGATCGAATTGTGGACGAAGAGAGCGACCAACCTTCCTACGGCACGGGCGCATACTGACTTCGCATGTTCAAGAATTTTTTTTCACCCACTTCCCGACTGAATTCCTAAAAAAATTATTTTTTCTCAAAATCCTCAAGATGTACAAGATTGATAACATTTATTTTTAAATTCGAATTATTTAGTTTTTTTTCATTAAAAATTCGGATACAACCCGTATTAGATCCTGGCGTTGATGCGCTTAGGGGGAGGAGTAGGGTAGGCAACGACCCGCAAGACCCAACGGTCTTGATGGTGGGGTAGACCTTAAGCGCCGTCTACTTGCCAGGCAGCCAGTTAGTGGTTACAAATAATACATTACAACCTTCTACAGCAGCGGTTCCCAACCTTTTTCTGTTCCATTCATATTGTATATACTAGGTACCAGCTATTACCTACCCGCATTCCTATAGGTTGTTATGAATGGTGTGTATTAATAGTACTGAGCTTTAAAATATAAACTATTTTAATAATTTTGATAAACAACATAGGTATCGTTGAACAGTTTTTATTATTAAGTAGTTACACAGATATATTACACACATTTATACCTACTATTTATGCCTACATAAATTTGCGGGAAACAGGTATTTCAACTTTTTGTGCACTCGTGTATTTTTTACTAATTTCATTCGTTTTTCCGGCTTTACTTTTTTATCGCGTACCCAATGAGGGCTTCTCGCGTACCCCTAAGGGTACGCGTACCTCATTTAAAAATTGCTGTTCTAGAGAAAGAATACACGAATTCCATTAGGTACCTATCTATGCCGACTAGATATTTTAGTTTCATTATAGGCCTCCAATCTTGATGATATGGAACCAACGCAGGACTGTTTTCAATATTTCTGTCGGTTTGCAATTAAAGCTTGAGTCTGGATGCCGTCCATTTGAAGTGTGAAAGACTGAAATTTTGAAAGGAATACACTTTTGCCTCCCGGTGCGGCACCTCATTCAGATGACATGAGCACTTTGTTACTGTCACCCAAAAGTCCCAAAGAAGTTTCCTTTTTAGATTTCACCGTCACAGATTGAACGGGAAAGATATAAGTTTCGAACGTATCCAGTCTTCTAATGTGTGATAAATTGCGAGCTTCCCGACGAGTGACGAACGATGTTTGCAAGGCAGCAAATGAGAAATGATACACTTTTTTTATAACGATTGATAGTACGTGAAAAGCTTCGGCGGCGATTTTCTGTAACATATAGTTTTTTGTCAGCCAGGATCTCTTAAATGCCAACTCATAGATCATATCAACGCGAAAATAATAATAATGGGTCAACTTTTAGCATTTTATTTATGTTACATTTGAAAAATAGAAATAAAAATGTTCTTTGACACATCTTTTTATCTAATTTTTTTCCCAATTTTTTCATTTCTTTCTTTTTCCTTTTTTCCTTTCTTCTTCCCACGTTGGAAAAGCGTGATATACCGGGAGATTTTGAACGACTGGTGAACGATTTCTGTAAAACTTGAGAAGTTTCATTTTCCTAGAATCGTCTTGGTTGCACGTGAAAATCATTAGACATCAATGTAACGCTTATTTATAACGCGACGCTTTCTGATCCACGTGCCTAAGTATGGCACATAGAATGTCAAATAATGAAAATTTGTGAAACCATTTGGTCATTATCAAATTATCTGGCTTCTCGCTATCCCATCCCTATTTCATAAAAATGTTTGAAAATTGTCCAACAGTCAAGCCGAATGAGCCATTCCCCAGGTCCGTAGCTCAAACCATTACCGATGTACGGCCCGATTTATGGTGGCAACATTTGCATCCACATTCACTACATCACTGGTTACTGCTATCAAAACAAACCAGTTTTTTTTTTTTTTGATCGCAGTAACCTAGTGATGTAGTGATTGTGGATACTGGAGTGAACTCCTAAAAGGGTTTATAGCCGATACACGGGTTGAAGCATTCTAATTTAAATTTATTTATTTATTTTTATTTAATTTAAAATTTTCAAATAGCATATTTTTCCATTGTAATCGCTTTTGAAAAAAACGCTGCAAATTCTTTCACTGGGGTTTATTATTCAATGATTCGTGATTTGAATTTCTACTAAGCTTTGGAGTGTGCGCAAATATGATCAACTAATCAATCCAAATAGGTATTTGGTTGAGAACCGATTCAAGTGCTCTATGCGTACGTCCTGAAATTCAATAATCGCTCTATCACCTGTGAAACACGCACACTCCAAAGCTTAGTAGAAATTCAAATTATGGAAGCAAAAAAAACAAAAAAATGATAATATTGAATGATAAATAAATAAACGGATGTAGTAGTGTGGATACTGGAGTGAACTCTTAAAAGGGTTTATAGCCGATACACGGGTTGAAGCATTCTGATTTAAATTTCTTTATTTATTTTTTTATTTTCATTTTAATTTAAAATTTTCAAATAGCATATTTTTCCATTGTAATCGCTCTTGGAAAAAACGCTGGAAATTTTTCCACTGGGGTTTATTATTCAATGATTCATGATTTGAATTTCTACTAAGCTTTGGAGTGTGCGCGTTTCACAGGTGATAGAGCGATTACTGAATTTCAGGAGGCACACAAATATGATCAACTGATCAACACAAATAGGTATTTTGGTTGAGAACCGATTTAAGTGCTCTATGCATTTCTCCTGAAATCCATAGCTTAGTAGAAATTCAAATCATGAATCATTGAATAATGAACCCTAGTGAAAGAATTTGCAGCGTTTTGACCAATTTTCATCATTCTTGTAAGGTTGAAGATGCTTCAATCACTATTAGGGTTGGGGGGCGTGTCTATTGACTTCCTTAAGTTTGCCGAAGATTTGTTCTTGGTGGCGGAATCGATCGGGGATTCTCAGCGCTCAATTGATTGGTTGGAGAGGTATTGTGACAAATGGAATTTATTTCTGAATCTCAGCCAATCGAAAATCGTGGTCTTTTGGAGGGGAGTTCGCAATTCGCAGAGAGAAGCATGGACCTACAAAACTCGAAGGTGGGTCCACACAATTAACGCAAGCGCAATAGCTCAATTTCCATTTTGCATTGGGTATTAAACGGAGGCCGCGACGTATTAGATGTTAACATAGAGGCCAGTAGTTTTTCACCGCGATAGTTTTATCACTGGTTTCGATCTATTTGTACAACTGATGTGTATGTTACTAAAACTATTCATTCATCATATTTGTTCCTCCTTATTTTGAAGATTTAAGCGTAGTATCAAGACGTCCAAACTAAACAAAACGCTGACCTATCGTCGAGTTTTGTAGGTCCATGCTTCTCTCTGCGAATTACGCCCTCCCCTCCAAAAGACCACGATTTCCGATTTGCTGAGATTCAGGAATAAATTCCATTTATCACAATACCTCTCCGACTGTTGTCGTACCCATCTTAATCCACTTCAGGTAGTGCAAAATGCATTAGTTGAAATATTACTGAAGAAGCCATTCAGATACCCTACTACGAAGCTGTATTCCGAATTCAGGGTCTGTAAAGTGAGGAGTATTTTTTTAATAGAATCATGCTTACAGGTCGTTTCGCATGGTATCAAAGCTGAACACATTTCTATATTGTCGGGCACTAGAACTTCAGCAACTTCTAATATTGCCTTGCCCCGTTGTGTCGGCGAAATGCTTATATTGCAGCACTTAAATTTTTGTTCGATAATCGAATTAATGTCAGAAATTTTTACTCTGCTAAAGCGCTTAAAAAACATTTGCTTTATCTATTCTCAGGTGATATGACAATAGGCTGATCTTTCATGTTGATTTGTTGAGGGCCATAAGGGTTGATGTGGGATGCTAAATTATGTATTGTAGTTGATAGGTATTATTAAGTTCTAAGCTAGGACAGGACACCACCGGGGAACACAAGTTCATCTGAACTTAGATCTCGGTGGGCAAAGAAACTTGATGTTTTTTTGAAGAATTAATAATAAGTAGTATAAGAGTAATATAATTCAATTTATTATTATGGGTCTCATGTAGTCTTTGGTTTTTTTTATCAACAAATAAAATAAATAAAACTAATCAATTGAGCGGTGCAAATCCGCCACCAAGAACAAATATTCAGCAAACTTAAGGAAGTCAATAGGCACCCCCCCCCCCCCCCCAAGCCTAATAGTGATTGGAGCATCCTCAACCATACAAGAATGATGAAAATTGGTCAAGAATTGGCGTCTCTCTTCTCACGAAGCCTCGCTCAAATTTACGTCTATAAATCTTAGAGACTGAAGGTGAATGCCCTCAACGAAGCAATTTGTACCTTTCACGACTCGTGAAAGCTGCGTGAAAAGCAACGAGCTCAGCAATAGCAAAAGAACTAAATACCAAAAGCTGTTAGAACGAGGGATTAAATTTTAATGTTCAGTTTTTCTCGTCGTATGATGGTCCCGGGCGTATTTCAAAGTACTCGACTGCTAAGCGGCTGGGACGGGGTTTTGTGGGAGCCCTTGAGATCTTCAAGTGGCGGGAATTAAATGGTAATTGGGGGGAGCTTGGAGTGGAGAATGTGAAAGCTTTCAACTCCGACTACCTACGCAAATGAGCGCTCTTAGATCTCATCTCACCACCCGACAGCTTTGTTCGAAACAACGAGCAAGCTGACTAGTAGGCTCAAATATTTGGTAGCGGCGTGTGGAAATGTGATTCCGCATAAACACAAATTACTACCTCCTCCTGTTGTTTCGGGAATTTGGCGGTGGTATCGAATATACCTCAAATCCGTGCATCAAATACACATGCTTGCATACAAATACACGATACAAATCTGATCAGTTATAAATTCTGTTATAATCCTATTACTCTATCAACCTTAGCTTGTGTTTCTCTTTGTAACCTCGAGCTGGGTCATTCCTTATTTTCTCACGAAAACGCTTTTGTTTTTTTGAGTTGGTCAGTCCCTAGTTATTTAAAAACGCTGCAAATTCTTTCACTGGGGTTTATTATTCAATTGAGATTTGAATTTCAACTAAGCTTTGGAGTGTGCGTGTTTCACAGTGAGGGCGATTATTGAATTTCAGGATACACAAATATGATCAACTGAACAATCCAAATAGGTATTTTGGTTTAGAACAGATTTACGTGCTTTTTGTATATCTCCTGAAATTCAATAATCGCTCTATCCTGTGAACACACGCAGACTCCAAAGCTTAGTAGAAATTCAAATCATGAACGCAAGCCGATTGAATAATAAACCCCAGTCATGCAGCGTTTTTTATTAAACCTCAATACCCCCACAATAAAAACATCTATAATTGATCAAGTAATTTGGCACTCGTATTGCGTTCAAACTTCCCCAAATCCAAATTTAAACGATGTTGCCAAAGGTAGACAGATGTAGAGGGGGCAAACAAATATCATCAACTGATCAATCCAAATAGGTGTTTTGGATGAGAACCGATTTACGTGGTCTATGCATATCTCCTGAAATTCAATAATTGCTCTATCACCTGTAAAACACGCACACTCCGAAGCTTAGTACAAATTCAAATCATGAACGCAAGCCAATTGAATAATAAACCCCAGTGAAAGAATTTGCAGCGTTTATTGAAAATTTCATATTTTCCGATTTTTCCTGAAAATTATCAGAATGCTTCAACCCGTGTATCGGCTACTAACTACACTACAAGTATTCACATCGGCTATCACTCCAGTATCCACTTTCACTACAACTCGACGCTATCGGCCGGACATCACTAGGTTACAAACAAACAATAATAAACGAAAAACCCAAATGTTGGCACCATAAATCGGGCCATACATCGGGAATGGTTTGACCTACGGACGTGGGGAAGGGCTCATTCGATTCCTCATGGTATGTTCTTCAAATAGGAAAATATTTAGGCCGATTCGACTAGTTTTGAGGTTTTCAGGGATTTTACAAAACTTTTACAGCCCTTAAAGGGCACTTTAAATTGAGTGAGAAAGCTGGCTCAAGAATTGGGGCGTCGTCGGACGAAGATGGATTTTTCCTGAAAATTTCAGATTTTTTGCTCCAGCCGTTTCGGAGAAATCGTGCGTACGGCGTAGACGGACGGAAAATTTTTTTTTGCAGATTCGGATTCTGCACCCTTTGAAACGTAAACCATGACATTTTCAGTGGGGGTTAGAATTTTTGAATAATAAACCAAAAATCATCACAGTGAGAAATGGTTGTGATTCAGGCAGCAGTAAACTCATCATAATTTTAAATTAGAAGGGAGTACAAGAGTGTTACTTACAGTACAAGAGTTTTACAAGTAATCAGTAACACTCTTGTAAGGTAACACTCTTTAAAAAAAACGCAGCAAATTCTTTCACTGGGGTTTATCATTCAATGATTCATGATTTGAATTTCTACTAAGCTCTGGAGTGTGCCTGTTTCACAGGTGATAGAGCGATTATTGAATTTCAGGAGGCGCACAAATATGATCAACTGATCGATCCAAATAGGTGTTTTGGTTGAGAACCGATTTAAGTGCTCTAGTTCCAGCGCTACCTGTTGGTAATCAGAAGTTTCTAGTTTGATCAACGATAGCGCTAAAACTGCCAAGAGAACCAACACAGCGTATCAGATAATGGTCTGTCAACATGACCTACCTGGCTTGTTTCCTTACGATTTGAGTGAATTGAGGTGGCGTTCGTCCAGATTATTGGAGAGTAAACAATAGAATCCTCCCTTTTTGGTTTACTATTCAATAATAAACCACTGTAATCGCTCTCGAAAAATAAAATTTTAACCCCCCTGAAAATTTCATGGTTTACGAATTTCTGTAATAAAAATCACCTTTAAGGGTAGTCAAAGTTTTGTAAAATCCCTAAAAACCTCCAAAAAACCAAGGCGGCCTAAATGTGGACTTTTTTAAAGAACTTTCCATGAGGAATCGAATGAGCCCCTCCCCAGGTCTGTACCTCAAACCATTCCCGATGTATGGCATGATCTTATGCTGCAAACATTTGCATCCACATTCACTAGATCACTAGGTTATCTAGTGATGTAGTGAATGTGGATACTGTAGTGAACTCCTAAAAGGGTTTATAGCCGACACACGGCTTGAAGCATTCTGATATGCATGAAACGCTGACAAATTCTTTCACTGGGGTTTATTATTCAATTTCATCCATTTGGCTTGCATTCATAATTTGAATTTCTACTAAGCTTTGGAGTGTGCATGGCTCACAGGTGATAGAGCGATTATTGAACTTCAGGAGGCACACAAATATGATCAACTGATCAATCCAAATATGTATTTTGGTTGAGAACCGATTTAAGTGCTCTGTGCATATCATATTGTGTGGCACCTGAAATTCAATAATCGCTCTATCACCTGTGAAACACGCACACTGCAAATTCTTTCAGTGGGGTTTATTATTCAATTTCATTCATTTGAGTTGCATTCATGATTTGAATTTCTACTGAGCTTTGGAGTGTAAATCGGTAAAACCACGTAAATCGGTTCTCAACCAAAACACCTATTCGGATTGATCAGTTGATGATATTTGTGTGCCACCTCTACATCAGTCTACCTTTGGCTACATCGTTTAAATTTGGATTTGGGGAAGTTTTAACGCAGTACGAGTGCTAAAGGACTTGATAAATTATAGACGTTTTTATTGTTGGGGGGGGGGGATTGAGTTCAATAAAAAAACGCTGCAAATTCTTTCACTGGGGTTTATTATTCAATTGGCTTGCGTTCATAATTTGAATTTCTACTAAGCTTTGGAGTGTGCGTGTTTCACAGGTGATAGAACGATTATTGAATTTCAGGAGGCACACAAATATGATCAACTGATCAATCCAAATAGGTATTTTGGTTGAGAACCGATTTAAGTGCTCTATGCATATCTCCTGAAATTCAATAATCGCTCTATCACCCGTGAAACACGCACACTCCACAGCTTAGTAGAAATTCAAAGCATGAATCATTGAATAATAAACCCCAGTGAAAGAATTTGCAGCGTTTTTTTCTGGATACCCCTCGTATTTCCATTTCAAATAGTGATACTTTCGGTTCGTGGGAGGGACACTCCTTTAAAACTAAATAAATAGGCTAAAATTCACATGCCTTATTACAGGGACTCATAAGCGTTTGAAGAAAGGCCAGATCTCCACGATTTGACAATGTGTCCTCTTCAAGCTGATTTTTTCACCCGTTTTGCCAGCTCATAAAAAGTTGGTTCTATGTAGAGATGGACAGGTCTGTTGTTGTGGACGAAATGTAACTTCTCCAATCAATTCCACTACTGCAGTAGGTTTCATGGAGCGTTTACAGCTAGAACTCAAAGTCACCGAATAGATCACATCGTGGGGTTCCGAGTAAAAGTGACCAAGTAACATTTGCAAAATTTTACAGGGGAGCGATCTGAAGTTTCACCTATTTTCTTCTTACGAACACTGGTTGTGTGATGTCTCATCCGACTATGTTTTGATTTTTCTTTATCCTGTAGGTAGTTAGCTAGTGCCCGCCTATGATATCGTGCTTCAAAATTCACTTCAGATTAAATAAGAGCTGTTTTCCGGAAAACTCTATTAAATAAAACTCTATTTGATCATTTTTGCCTGCCTGGAGTTTCAAGCTTTACTCATTTGGTCAATTCAATTCTTCGAAAATCTGTCGCATAGTTACATGAAATTGAGGGATTGAATAGTTAGCGTAGAATACGCTTTAGCCATGGACTAACTAGCCAAAAAAGGAACGCTTGAGCGTAACGAAATGTGACACGGAAAAGTCTAGAACGTTCTGGGCTGCTTTAGAAACAGATCATATGATCATAAAACACCGATAATTGATGTTTATAAGCACATTGGGTAACTAAAGGCGATCACCAAGCAATAACTTGCATATTTACATCCGTGTGTAGTAGTTGCGACAAACCCGTTTGAAGTGAGTAATTTTATTTATGTAAATCGGAGTTTCAGTCGTTCGCGAATCGTCCTTCGGTGATGTTCTCCTGCCCCGGTCCAGATTGTCCTCCTTCGAGCTCTTCAGGTACATGTCTTCTTCATCCTAAACGACCAAAAACTGCTGCTGAACGATCGAGAGAGTGGCGGTTGCGAAAAAAAGCGGACAGTGCGAACCCAAACAACCAAAAACTGCAGCAGAACGGCAAAAAGAATGGAGGTTGCGTAAAACACTTGAAAAGTCCCCTCCAAGCGAAAATAACGAATTACCTGAACCACGTACGTTAGTGTACGTTACTTAAACGCTAATACACGTTTCATAATCACCGTTGAACGTTCTGCAGTTCAGCGTCCACTCGAGGCTAAAGCGTATTCTACGTTTCTATACTTGTAGCAGCAGGCTATAAATAAAAGCAAAGGGGGGTCCAGGGGGCGCAGCCCCCGGCGAGGCGCGTAGCGCCGAGTTTTCGTTAATTTATCGTGTTGCCAAGCATCTAATAACAATGATATACCTATTTCTGTTAGAAAAGGTTATCCATTACCTATCACTGTAATTGGTCATTTTCACCTGCCCACTACGCAATCTTTCAAATCTTACACAGTAAAAGTGATCAAATGGCAATTGATAACATTTACATGCACCAGCGAGAGTACATTTATAATCCATCTCGTGTTTTGTGGTTGAGTTCAAATGCCATTTGGTCACATAAAACTCTTTGGGTCAGGCAGGTAAAATTTATTTTCAAGTATGTCTTGCACATCAGTTTGAAGATAACGTTCTTAGCAACAACACACAGTAGACAACCGTCCTTTGTACCGGAATGACAAAAAAAGCTCATTTTGAAAAAAATGTTACTTGGTCACTTTTACCCGGAACCCGACGACATGGCTGTGTTGTGAAATTCCGCCCGATTTCTCCGAAATTAATTACGACAATTAAGATTTCCCTTAGCGACTCCGCTGAATTCGCGAATCCGAAAACTTCCGGACAAAAGCCGAAGCGGGATCCTTAAAATGTATCGATCGACTCAACTCCCTCGGCCGATTTCCAGAGCCGCTTGAGCCGTTGTAAAGTTTGATGTTCTCATTAAAAAGTTGCCGGCCCTTCTTTCGGGATATAATGGAGCGGCATTAGGCCGAAGTGATGTATGGATCAGGGAATTTCTTCTCGTACCTGCTGTAATAACGTCCATAACTCACAAACCGGTCCGCCCTAATTGATAACGGGTGTCCTTCACAATCGTTAAGGTTTTTTTTTAGACTTTCCTCGCAAACGATAATTGACAAAACTTTGTACGCGGAAGGATAAATACACTGCCAAGGAGATGGCAACGCAGCTTCCTCGTTACATTTTTGGTTTATTATTCAATAATAAACCATTGTAATCGTTGTTTTTCGTTTATTATTGTTTGTTTGTAACCTAGGGATGCCGATAGCGTCGAGTTGTAGTGAATGTGGTTACTGGAGTGATAGCCGATGTGGATACTTGTAGTTGATAGGCGATACACGGGTTGAAGCATTCTGATATGTATGAAACGCTGATAATATATAGGTAAATATTATTACGGGATTATTATTCGATATTATTACTGGGGTAAATAAGTATTCTTTCACTCGGGTTTATTATTCAATTGGCTTGCGTTCATGATTTGAATCTGTACTAAGCTTCGGAGTGTGCGTGTTTCACAGGATAGAGCGATTATTGAATTTCAGGAGGCACACAAATATGATCATCGACTGATCAATCCAAATAGGTGTTTTGGTTGAGAACAGATTTACGTGCTCGACGCATATCTCCTGAAATTCAATAATCGCTCTATCCTGTGAAACGCGCACACTCTAAAGCTTAGTAGAAATTCAAATTATGAACGCAAGCCAATTGAATAATAAGCCCCAATGAAAGAATTTGCAGCATTTTTATCATATGAGCTAAATTGAATCAAAATTGTGAAAGTTATACCTGTTTCAGGAATTTCACGATAGCAAATGCGCAGATCGTACCGATTTTATTTTTATTTTCTATTTTATTGTATGTACATGGGCTAACGCGCAATTACAAGAACTTATACAAAAAATATCTCCAGACTCAAGAAAAGTAGAAAAAAAGAAAGACATTTTTCCAAAGACGTGAAAGGTAAAAACAGTAATTCATGAAAAATAGATAAAGAAACATGCTTGCGAGAAAAAAAAAAAAAAAAAGATTACAGTAAAATAATGAAGAAGGAAAATTAACTTTTACGAAGTGCCAACTTTAAAGTGAATATAGAATCAGAAAAAAGGTCAAAATCTTGATTTGAGATACTGTTAAGTAGTCTCTGGGGAGTGCAGGGGATTGTTAAATAAATAGTTGTTGAAGACGGGCAGTAAAATGTTACGGTGTTCCTAGTGATACATGGCGGTGCATGGAAGTTAAGTGATTGAAGCGATTGGGGGGAGACTATTTTATTATGTTATAACTTATAAATAAAACGCTGCAAATTCTCTCAAATTTCTTTTCATGATTTGAACCGGGTTTATTATTCAGGAGGCACACAAATATGATCAACTGAACAATCCAAATAGGTATTTTGTTTGAGGGCAGATTTACGTGCCCTATGCATATCTCCTGAAATTCAATAATGGCTCTATCACCTGTGAAACACGCACACTCCAAAGCTTAGTACAAATTCAAATCATGAACGCAAGCCAATTGAATAATAAACCCCAGTGAAAGAATTTGCAGCGTTTTCATGAAAATTTCAGATTTTCTGATTTTGTCTGAAAATTATCAGAATGCTTCAACCCGTGTATCGGCTAAAAAGCCTTTTAGGAGTTCACTCCAGTATCCACATTACAACATCACTACGTCGCTAGGTTACTGATATCAACACAAAAACAATAATAAACCAAAATAACGCGAACGTTGGCACCGTAAATCGGGCCATAGATCGGGAATGGTTTGACCTACGGACCTGGGGAGGGGCTCATTCGATTCATCGTGGAGTGTTCTTCAAAAAGAGTTCGAGTTATAGCGGAAAAACTGAAATAAGTCCGAAAAAATCGCGGTTTTTTGGCCCCCCTGAAGTTAGCACAAGGTTAATTTGTCCGCAAAATGAGGTGTAGCACCCCTGGGGGGTAGAAACAACCCAGCACATTTGCGGAAAGTTGGGAATTTTTGATTTTGGCACCAGATGACTGGACTATCTGTCTGTCTGAGAGTCTCACACATTCACCTGACGTAGACGTCAGGACTGAGACAGGCGTTAGATCTCTGATATTTTAAATAAACACTTCAATGTATACGAGTTTGTAAAACAGTCAATTCTCTTGTTTCTTTCAAGATCCCTTTCTGCTATTATAGTTGCTGGTGACAATAGATATATATACCTATATAGGATCTATACTATAGATATCCCTTACACACTTCAATCTCTCTGAATCTCTGAGCTTGTCTGTCTGAGAGCCTCACACATTCACGTAACACAGACGTCGGGACTGAGACGGACGATAGATCTCTGATATTTTAAATAAACACTTCAATGTATACGAGTTTGTAAAACAGTCAATTCTCTTGTTTCTTTCAAGATCCCTTTCTGCTATTATACATAGCTGGTGAAACCCATAGTATTACCTATATAGGATCTATACTATAAATATCCCTTACACACTTTAATCTCTCTGAATCTCAGAGCTTGTCTGTCTGAGAGCCTCACACATCCACGTAACACAGACGTCAGGACTGAGATCTCTGGATAGATAGATCTCTGATATTTTAACAAAATTAAACAGGTTGGTCTTCGTTAGATAAATCTCTACTTGAGTTAATAAAACAAGTAAAACAGTCAATTCTCTTGTTTCCTTCAAGATCCCTTCCTGCTATTATAGTTGGGGGTTGACAATAGTATTACCTATATAGGATCTATACTATAGATATCCCTTAGGCACTTTAATCTCTCTGAATCTCTGAGCTTGTCTGTCTGAGAACCTCACACATTCAGACGTAGAACTGAGACTGAGCAAGGACGTCGTTAGATCTCTGATATTTTAAATAAACACTTCAATGTACACGAGTTTGTAAAATAGTCAATTCTCTTGTTTCCTTCAATATCCCTTTCTGCTATTATACATAGTTGGTGAAAGCAATAGTACGTCAACAAACAGAATTGCCGTTATTGGGCAAATGGCAACCCTCGAAATTACACCAAACAGGCTCTGCACTCTGCCAAGGTAACAGCGTGGTGTGGAATTTCCAAACTCGGGATAATCGGGCCCTATTTTTTTGAAGATGGCAGAGAGAATGCAGTGACTGTAACTTCTGAACGCTATCTCACGATGCTTCAAGAATTCGTCATTCCTCAGCTTTAGGAAAATGAAGTTGACACTGACAATATGTGGTTTCAACAGGATGGAGCAACACCTCACACGGCCAGGATTTCATTGAACTTTTTGCGAACGATTTTTCCTGGACGCGTGATCTCCCGGCATGGTGATGTTCCCTGGCCTCCGCGTTCCCCCGACCTCACTCCCTGCGACTTTTTCCTATGGGGCCATTTGAAGTCGAGAGTGTACGTGGACAAACCGCGAACCATTCAAGAGTTGAAGCAGTCAATAACACAAGAAACTGCGGGAATACCGGACGATATGGTGGAACGCGTAATGCGGAACTTCGGGGAGCGTCTTCAAGAGTGCATTACCGAAAGGGGCCGTCATTTAATTAACATAATTTTTCACACTTGATGTAACCTATTTTTAATTTTTCGATTGTGAATAAAACTTACAGATATCCTTTACACGGTCTGCTTATTTTTCAATCCCTACTACCAAATTTGTGAATGTGACAGGTTTTTGAAATGTGTCCGTTTATTCTGGACCACCCTGTGTTACCTATATAGGATCTATGCTATAGATATCCCTTACACACTTTAATCTCTCTGAATCTCTGAGCTTGTCTGTCTGAGAGCCTCACACATCCACGTAACACAGACGTCAGGACTGAGACGGGCGTTTGAAAAATGAAAAGGTAACAGCGTTCAAATTTGTCTCTTAACGGGTGACAGACGAGGCGCCCGCTCGATAATGCAAAGATGAATTACAACCCGAAATAGAGAGAGAGAGAGAGAGAGAGACAGAAAAATATGGAAAAAAGCGAGGGGAAAAAAAAAGAGAAACGCGATGAAAAAATGATGACAAGAGCGATAGCGTGATTCCATATTATTTCCTGCCAGGGCCGTCGCGTCGTGACGGTTTGATAAATGGACGAGCCTCGAGAGCTTTCAGGCTGTTCACGTAGTTACCTCGAACCACACATAGCTTCCGCGACCTCCCACAGGCGGCTTCCACACATAGCTTCCGCGACCCGGGGCGGAGAGGTGCCCCCGTTCATTAATTACCCCGGGCTTTGTGCCCCGGTCGGGGGAGGAAGAGGATTAGCGGGGGCGGGCTAATCCATACGTCAGCGGCGGCGGGCTTAATTGGACTTTGATGAAGGGGGGAGAGAGAGAGAGAGGAAGCGCCGATTAAACAGCGGTCGGCGACGGGGGGGCTGAGAAAGCGCCGACTAAACTGCGGTTAGGCCGACAGGTCGTCGAGTGGACCGACTTCCCTGATGTTCACCCGACCCAACTGCCCTGAAAATCCAATTTCCCCGAAATTGGAATAAAATTAACAGAAATGTTCAAATCCGATGTCAATTATGTACATTTTTCATTGGGGGGGGTGTAGAAAATTGAATTTTCGTTGGAGAAGGTTAAATTGAGTTGAAGAAGGTTGAATTTGAGTTAGATAAGGTGAATTTGAGAGGAGATAGAGGTTGAATTTGAGTTGAGTGAGTGAATTTGTCTCAAAGAATTTCTCTTTCGAAATTGGAATAAAATTAACAGAATGTTTTGATGTCAAGTTGTTTTATTCGGGGGGGGGGGGGGGTTGAATGTTGGTTAAACATATGGGAGGAATTTGAACTTTCGTTTGTTCTCAATTTTGCGGCCCAAAGACAATGGTTGTTTGCAAAGCCTGAAATACAGCATACTCCCCAGTTGGGAAACGTTGAATTTCAAGGTTGAAATTTGATTGAGGTGGAAAAGGTTGAATTTGAGTTGGAAAAGGTTGAATTTGAGTTGGAAAAGGTTGAATTTGAGTTGGAGAAGGTTGAATTTTTGAGTTGGAAAAGGTTGAATTTGAGTGAGTTGGAAGCAGGTTGAATTAGAAAGGTTGAAGGTTGAATTTGAGTTTGAGTTGAAAGAGTTGAATTTGAAAGGTTGAATTTGAGTTGAGAAACGGTTGAATTTAGAGTTAGAAAAGGTTGAATTTGAGTTAGAAAAGGATGAATTTGAGTTGGAAAAGGTTTGATTTGACATCAAAAAGGTTGAATTTGAGTTGGACATGGTTGAATTTGAGGTCAAAAAGGTTGAATTTGAGTTAGAGAAGATTGAATTTGAGTTAGAAAAGGTTGAATTTGAGTTGGAAAGGTTGAATTTGAGTTGGAAAGGTTGAATGGAAAAGGTTGAATTTGAGTTAGAAAGGTTGAATTTGAATTTGAGTTGGAAAAGGTTGAATTTGAGTTGGAAAATTTGGTTGAATTTGAGTTGGAAAAGGTTGAATTTGAGTTGGAAAAGGTGGAATTTGAGCCGAAAAATTCGAATTTCCCCGAAATTGGAATAATTGAGTTGGAGAAGGTTGAGTTGGAGAAGGTTGAATTTGAGTTGGACATGCTATAATAAACTTCTATGTAATAATTTGCAGCGTTTATTTGTGAATGTATGCCATCAGCACAACCGTGCGAAGCCTGCAAGGGGGTGGCCTCCTAGATACTTCAGTTGGGAAAGGTTGAATTTGACTTGGAAAAGGTTGAATTTGAGTTGGAGAAGGTTGAATTTGCGTTGGACATGCTTAATTTTTGGAAAAGGTTGAATTTGATTTGAAAATGTTGAATTTGAGTCAGCAAAGGTTGAATTTGAGTTGGAAAGGTTGAATTTGGGGAGAAGGTTGAATTTGAGTTGGGAAAGGTTGAATTTGAGTGGGAAAAGGTTGAATTTGAGTTGGTGAAGGTTGAATTCGAGTTGGAGAAGGTTGAATTTGAGTTAGAAAAGGTTGAATTTGAGTTGGAGAAGGTTGAATTTGCGTTGGACATGCTATAATAAACTTCTATGTAATAATTTGCAGCGTTTATTTGTGAACGTGTGCCATCAGCACAACCTAATACCAGCGTAGCTCCCCTCTTTCAAACGAGAGACGAATCAAGTCGACCGAATGTTCAGTTGTTGATTTATCGGCATTTGCGATGGAGCTCTCCACTTCGTCCGCCGCCGTCTCGATTCTTGTGCTCAACCGGCGTGAACTCCGCGTTGTTGTCCGTTTTTTTAAAACTCGCCGAGTGAAATGCCGATAGCGGTTCGTCGACAGTTCTGTGAGACGATTGGAAATTGGCGCATGTCAGTGCAAAAATGGGCTACAACTAGAAGCTAAAGCAGGAATTCATGATTTGAATTTCTACTAAGCTTTGGAGTGTGCGTGTTTCACAGGTGATAGAGCGATTATTGAATTTCAGGAGGCACACAAATATGATCAACTGATCAATCCAAATAGGTATTTTGGTTGAGAACCGATTTACGTGCTCTATGCATATCTCCTGAAATTCAATAATCGCTCTATCACCTGTGAAACACGCACACTCCAAAGCTTAGTAGAAATTCAAATCATGAACGCAAGCCAATTGAATAATAAACCCCAGTGAAAGAATTTGCAGCGTTTGCATAAAGTTCTTGAAAAAAAATTCGATGACATTTTTTCCATATTTTCCCCGTTATCTTGTGCCCTATTTCTACCTCTCAGATTTTTATGATAAGACAAAACACGCTGCAAATTCATTCACTGGGGTTTATTATTCAATTGGCTTGCGTTCATGATTTGAGTTTCTACTAAGCTTTGGAGTGTGCGTGTTTCACAGGTGATAGAGCGATTATTGAATTTCAGGAGATATGCATAGAGCACTTAAATCGGTTCTCAACCAAAATACCTATTTGTATTGTTCAGTTGATCATATTTGTGTGCCACCTGGAATTCAATAATCGCTCTGTCACGTGTGAAACGCACATTCCGAAGCTTAGTAGAAATTCATATCATGAACGCAAGTCAATTGAATAAAAAAAAAACCCAGTGAAAGAATTTGCAGCTTTTCATGCGTATCAGAATGCTTCAACCCGTTGTCAACTTACAAAGCCTTTTAGGAGTTCACTCCAGTATCCACATTACTACATCACTATATCACTACATCACTGCGATGAAAACATAAACAATAATAAACCCCAAAAAAACGCAAATGTTGGCACCATAAATCGGGCCTTATATCGGGAATGGTTTGAGCTACCAACCTGGGGAGGGGCTCATTCGATTCCTCATGGAAAGTTCTTCAAAAAGAGTCCAAATTTAGGCCGCTTCGACTTTTTTTGAGGTTTTTAGGGATTTTTTAACCCTTAAAACTTTAAATTAAGTGAGAACCCTCAATTGGGGCGTTGGGCACTTTATTTTTCCTGAAAATTATTTTTTGCTTCAGCCGTGAGACGGACGGACGGAAAATTTTTTTATCGTACATTTGTATTCTACACCCTTTGAAACGTAAAACCATGACATTTTCAGGGGGGGGGGGGGGGGTTAGAAATTTTTTTTTCAAGAGCGATTACAATGGTTTATTATTGAATAATAAACCAAAAATCATGCATGTAAGGGTTATGAATCCTTCAAAGAACGATTCCACTCGAGGGTTAAAGGTAGGATTAAGTCGTTTGTTTCACGGTTTGAAGTCGAAAAAGTGGACAGGATTAATCTCCTTTATATATTGGCAGTTGAAATTCGTATTTGGCTGAGAAAAATATTTTTGTCTCAGGTTCTCGGAGGACCCCCGGGGTTTCAGGGCAGGACTGCATAACATTAGGGTAAGGTGCTGTACCTTGCACATGCTTGTACTTGGAGCCACCCGTAACTTTCTGAGTTTGGAGTAAGGATGAAAATATTATTTTCTCATAATCCACGAGCCCACACATCACCAAAAAGTAGGAATACTATTTCACAGCTGATGGCAAGACTATTATCCAACTGGAAGGTTATAACGTTTTCGCGGTGTTGTGATGTAATTTTCTGAGGCAGCTGAGGAAGTGATTACCACCAAAGTGGGTACAAATTTAAGGTGATTAATCCTGAACTTTGTAGTGAAGTATCTTATTTAAAAGTTAATCAAGTCACTCTCCATCAAAACATTGACATTTGGTCATCCAGGCTGTTTTTCATGTATGATATACTCGTTTGTACCTAAAGCCACTTTTGTGTTTGTACCATGAGCCATCTAACATAGCTTTGTTTGGGGGTGAGTTGATGGTGATAGGAGTTTTATGGTTTGAATCTGTATATTGCAGATGCCTCGGAGTAAACTGAACATCAAAAGGCATTAGTAGGAGGGGGAAAATTACTTTTGGACTTTCATTCAACGGAATGCAGGTGATGTAGGGCCGAACTCGATCTCAACAAGTGATTTAACAAAATTAAGGTTCCTTCCAATAACTCAGCCTGTCATTTTAAGGCACTTTCTACTTTTTTTTCTTTCTTTAAGATCCCTGAGCATCCAGATTTCATTGAAATGTTCATCTCACTCAAGTCAATTGATAGACCTAGGTCAATATGTCAAGACTGAGCTTTTCAAAATAGTTCAGTCCTAATTATTATATTAACATTTTTCCTAAGTTTTAGTGAGATCTCACCTGAAATGAATGACATTTAATAGTTCCTATTTGCATCTGTGACAATAAAAAAAAAAGGTTTTTAGTAAGTCATGTTTAACTCCTGCTGAATCTGAGAAACTGCTGGAATTACTATTAATCGTATATGTGGCTCAAGGTACATCCACAGTTGGCTCCAGGTACAACCATGTTTGTACCATGAGCCAGTTCGGAGGGTTTTGGGGAAATTGGGTAGTATGTACAGATGAATGCTGATTTAAGTATTATGAAAATTGGTTTCTGAAGCCAACTTGTTTCTGGACTGATTGAGACCAAAACCGAATTGATCGGGCCATAATTACCTCCAGGAAAAATCGAAATGCAAAAAGTGGCTCAAGGTACAGCACCTTACCCTATATAACAACAGAATTGTGTTATTGTGTGCATAATGCATTATTGGCAGACGTGTAAGTAAGTCTTTTAAATGCCAAAATGCCCTTAAGTTTAATCCGTGAGTGGATGGCCAAGACCTTCCCCAACAACAGCACAAATTAGCTTAATTTTAGCTACAGTAAATACTAATACTAAGGTTTCCTTGCCAGAATCTCACTTGCTACAAGCAGATCTCACTCCCTACAATTTAAGGGGCTATTGGCTGGATATTGTAGGGAGTGAGAGAGTAGGGAGTGAGGTTATAGCCTTTCACCGCCTTTACAGGCCACAAATCAATTAAAACTGGTTGAACCTAAATGTTGTCAACGAGCTTCCAACAACTACACTAATTGTCAACAAGTGCGATCAAGTTTCACTTGCCACAGTCAGAATGTTATTGGAGTAGGGAGTGAGAGTTAAAAAACACACACTGCTGCCTCCAGGGATGGTTTTCCCGGTAGAACTGACTGGGAAGGTCTAGGCAAAATCCAACCATCAGCGTTGGGACCAACTTGAGTAAGGGATGTCAACACAACAGAAGCAATTTCATAAACACCCTTTCCTGCCTGTTGGGGGCTACTTTTCAAAACATTGTAGGTGGTGAGGAAAAACCGTGTGGCACTGAAATAATGGACTGATAAGGGTATTTGATTTAATCCAATTGCTTCCGAGTCTACCAAGGTAGCGGAAGCATTGTTTTGACTTTCGGAATGTGAAAATTTTTTTGTCTCCAAAATTAAAAATTCCACTCGCATCTTGCGTTTTAGACCTTTCTGAACAATTTTGGTTCCGTGTCTGTCTGTGTGTCTGTCTGTCTGTCTGTCAGCAAATCCTTGTTACGGGCAAAACTACACGAAGTTATAGTCCGATTTTGATGAAATTTTCAAGGATTTTGCGGATTGGGGTGTAGATGGTCCCCTATAGGTTTCATAACCCCCGGTTTGCATGCGCAAACGTGAAATCCTTGTTACGCGCATAACTCTGGGAGTTCTTGACCAATGTCGATGAAATTTTCAGGGATTGTTCGGTTTGATGTGTAGATGGCCCCCTATAAGTTTCATGACCCCCGGATTAATAGTATTATCTGCGCATGCGCAAACGATATCCTTGTTACGCACATAACTCCGGTAGTTCTTGACCAATTTCGATGAAATGTAGATGGTCCCCTATTTCTCCTGGGTCCTGTAGGCACAATTTTTGCATACTTTTCCATGGAACATGTACATTCACATAAGAGAACATTTTTAAACACTTACAAAACTGTATTTAGTTGAGATTTGACGGCAATACTGATCAGTGACATAAGTGTGACCGAAATCTTGAAATCACCCACGTATGAATATGTATTAATTTTATTTGACTAAATAAATTATCTACATATCTATCTATGTATCATGCAACTCTCACATACAAATTTCGTGAAAACATACTTCAATTTTCGAACAGCAATATCCTCGATTGTTTTGCGTCTCGCGGGATTTGCAGGTCACGGAATCCACGGTAGTCGAGTTTCGGTGAGCGTTATGACGTCAACGAGTGAGCCTGGATTTTTAATCAAAAAACCGACGACACGAGCCAACAATTCTCGTTCCGCTCCGAAAAAAAAGAAGGTAAAAAAAAAATCTTTTCGTTTATACAACAGCTACATTACACTAATGAACGGAGAAAAATAAACCTAAAAGGGGAGCCGCTTAAAAAAAAAAGAAAAAAAAACGTATTTACCTCCGACTGAAAATGCTGATGTAAGGGGAAGAGAAAAAAAAAGTAAAAAAATGAACTGAGTAAACGAGAGAAGAACTTGGGAAGTATCTGCAAACAGATAAATTGGAAGTGGAATTCGGCGAAGGGACTGAAGGCGCAGGGATGACGGCCACAGGTGATGGGTGGGCCCTGGTCCTGCATAATGTATGAGGGCCGCGAGGTTCATTCAAACGTTTGTCCCTCAAGTGTCGGGATTTATCGATGGCTTCTGTTGTGTAGGAGAAATACGAGGGCGGTCGGGTCGGTCTTTGCATTGTCGAGGGGTCGACGATTTGAAATAATCGCGTAATGTCGTTCGGGTCAGTGGACAACTCTACGGGCGGTTTGCTTCCAAGTCTGCCCGTAGACGAAAAGGTGTAGCCAAGTTCGATATGAGGAGGTGAGCTGCAAAACTTTCCACTCGTGTGCAGTTACCAGAAATCACGAAAAACTTCGTACATCTTTCAAACTGATCGAATCAAAACGATTCCTTTCGCTTTTCAGAACTCCAGCAAACTGAATAGAAGTCGTTCAAGTATAATTGAGAAAATAAATATTGAAGTTGGTGTTAGATTCTCAAACCTTACTAAAACTAAAACGTGATCAATAAGAGAATATAACAGAATAATAGAACTTCAAAATAACTCCAAGAAAGAATAACACTTTCACGGACAATTTTTCGGAACAATATATTTTGGTTTATTATTCAATAATAAACCATTGTAATCGCTCTGGAAAAAAAATTCTAACCCCCCTTGAAAATTTCATGGTTTACGTTTCAAAGGGTGCAGAATCCGAATCTGCAATAACAATTTTTCCGTCCGTCCGCCGTACACACGATTTCTCCCAAACGGCTGGAGCAAAAAATCTGAAATTTTCAGGAAAAATCCATCTTGGTCCGACGACGTCCCAATTCTTGAGCCAGCTCTCTCACTTAATTTAAAGTGCCCTTTAAGGGTTGTCAAAGTTTTGTAAAATCAATAAAAAACCAAAAAAAAAGTCAAGGCGGCCTGAATTTGTACTGTTTTTGAAGAACAATCCACGAGGAATCGAATGAGCCCTTCCCCAGATCCGTAGGTCAAACCATTCCCGATCTATGGCCCGATTTATGGTGCAAACATTCGCGTTATTTTGGTTTATCATTGTTTTTGTGTTGATATCAGTAACCTAGTGACGTAGTGATGTGGATACTGGAGTGAACTCCTAAAAGGCTTTGTAGCCGATACACGGGTTCAAGCATTCTGATAACCATTAAAGAAAATAAACAAATTTAAAAAAAACACTGCAAATTCTTTCACTGGGGTTTATTATTCAATTGGCTTGCGTTCTTGATTTGAATTTCTACTAAGCTTTGGAGTGTGCGTGTTTCACAAGTGATAGAGCGATTATTGAGTTTCAGGAGATATGCATAGAGCACGTAAATCTGTTCTCAACCAAAATACCTATTTGGATTGATCATTTGATCATATTTGTGTGCCTCCTGAAATTCAATAATCGCTCTATCACATGTGAAACACGCACACTCCAAAGCTTAGTAGAAATTCAAATTATGAACGCAAGAAAATTGAATAATAAACCCCAGTGAAAGAATTTGCAGCGTTTTTTCTGAGTGCAGGTACGTGTGTTTTCTGTAAAACTAGTAAGTACTAGAGAAGGAAGCAGCCCTGATCGGGAGAATGGCATTAATAAAATTGTCCCTTTGCCGGTTATATAAAATCAATAGTTATCGAGAAAAAAATTAACCACTTTGAATGTCAAAGATGAACCAATAACGACCCTAAACCGAACATGAAAGGCGAAATTCTCACCAACTTCTTTCTATCTCGTGAATCAACCCGTTTTATTGGTAGAAATAATGAAGCGAGAACGGAGGAAAAAATCTTCCCCCACCTCCTTCTCCCCGAGGTCCTTCCACTTGGTATTGACAGTAGCGATTTGTGAGAGTGGAGATAAAAACCGGAAATATTTTGGTGACACCACCCGCCGCCCTCACCTGCCGAGATCCCCCCAACCTCCGGAGGTCGTTCAGAAGGGAGAGAGGTCTCCCCGCTCTTCGCCGTCCGTCCGATCCCTTTAACTCTGCTAAGAGGAAAATCTATATTGAGCGAGGGCTTAAACTCCCTCTCGCTGGGACAAGGCTCAACTCAAAACCCTAAACTCTTTCCCCCCATTTTATTTTTCTTTTTTTTTTTTTTTGCAGGTATTGTTTTTACGATGAAGAGCTTTTCGTCGAGTGGAAGCGGCAGGCGAGGTTCGGGGATGAGAGAAGTTGGGATGGTGATTGTAGAGGACAAGACCGGGTCAACGTCAAGAGCGTCCAATCGGATGGAACAAACATATTGCTAAGCGCTACAGGGACCTCCCAGAGCCCGGGTTTTATAACATCACACTTAAATAAGTTCCACTTTCAAATCTTTTACAATCATATACAAAAACCTATTGGTAAACAATGTTTGCATACAGAGACCTCCCTACATTCAGTTTTTACAATTTTATTTTTGGTCAAACCAGTGCTCTATCTATTGTCTACAAGGGACCTCCCAGAACCCCCAAAAGCTGTCATAGCAACGTTTGCTGATTATACTGCAATTCTGACGATGGGCAGGACAGTCGAGGAATCGTCTAGCAAACTCCAAGATTCGGTGAACCGAGTTTATCAATGGACCTCCAAATGGCGAATTAAACTTAATGAAACAAAAAGTACGCATATAAACTTCACTTATCGCAAAATTCAAAACATCCCAATCACCATAAATTCACAAGAAATTCCGTATTCAAATACTGCTAAATATCTGGGCATGACGCTGGATGCCAAGCTACGCTGGAAAGAACACGTCAAAAAGAAAAAAGAAGAGATCAACGCTCAGCGCAGCTGAACTGGTTGCTGGGTAGGAAATCTCAAAATCCACCCATAACAAATTGCTGTTGTATTGATCAGTCTGATCATATTTGTGGCTGCCTGAAATTCAATAATCGCCCTATCCTGTGAAACACGCAGACTCCAAAGCTTAGTAGAAATTCAAATCATGAACGCAAGCCGATTTAATAATAAACCCCAGTGAAAGAATTTGCAGCGTTTTTTTACACTCAACAATAAAAACATCTATAATTTATCAAGTCCTTTGGCACTCGTATTGTCAAACTTCCCCAAATCCAAATTTAAACGATGTAGCCAAAGGTAGACAGACTAGAGGGGGCTCAAATATCATCAACTGATCAATCCAAATAGGTGTTTTGGATGAGAACCGATTTACGTGGTCTATGCAGACTGAAATTCAAAATCGCTCTATCACCTGTAAAACACGCACACTCCGAAGCTTAGTGCAGATTCAAATCATAACGCAAGCCAATTGAATAATAAACCCCAGTGAAAGAATACCTATTTACCCCAGTAATAATATTGAATAATAAACCCCAGTAATAATATTGAATAATATTTACCTATATATTATCAGCGTTTCATGCATATCAGAATGCTTCAACCCGTATGTCGGCTACTAACTACACTACAAGTATTCACATCGGCTATCACTCCAGTATCCACATTCACTACAACTCGACGCTATCGGTCGGACATCACTAGGTTACAAACAAACAATAATAAACGAAAAAACGCAAATGTTGGCACCATAAATCGGGCCATACATCGGGAATGGTTTGACCTATGGATGTGGGGAAGGGCTCATTCGATTCCTAATGGTATGTTCTTCAAATTGGAAAATATTTAGGCCGATTCGACTAGTTTTGAGGTTTTCAGGGATTTTACAAAACTTTTACAGCCCTTAAAGGGCACTTTAAAAAGTGAGAGAGCTGGCTCAAGAATTGGGGCGTCGTCGGACCAAGATGGATTTTTCCTGAAAATTTCAGATTTTTTGCTAAAGCGTTTCGGAGTTGCTAGCGTACGGCGGACGGATATTAAATCAGATTCGGATTCTAACTTTGAAACGTAAACCATGAAATTTTCAGGGGGGTTTAAATTTTTTTGGTCAAACAATGGTTTATTATCGAATAATAAACCAAAAAAATTTAAATCAGCTAAACGGTTAAACCACGACAAATGAGGAGCTTACTTTCAAAAAGGCACATATCCAAATCTGGGAGAAAACGTTATTTTCTCAACTTTCTATCTCTGAATATGAGTTGAATCAGATCCCCCTATCATTTCCGAACAAAACAGCACACATCCGCGTCAATTCCGGGGCTAAAGTTATGTGTTTGCATCAAAAGGTAACAAATCCGTCCCCTACATTTTTTTCAGTGCCTTGCAATTCGAAATGGCACATATCCTCCGAATTTCGTCAGGCGATAATTCGTGGGTTTTCAAAAAGGCACATATCCAATAAGAAGCATTGCGCCTTCGTCTTGACGTTGAATATTTACACGAGACTCGATAGACGGCATGACAAATGGAAATATGGAGTCAGGTAAAGTTTTCAATAAAACCTACAGAATGGAGAATGAATTCTTTCTTTTTCAAAAAGGCACAAATCCGCGAGTTTTGATCAAAAGGGCACATTTCCAAAGTGAAAATGGATGTACAGCCTCGTGTTTTGGAGAATATTCCGAGGCATCTTTATCTGTGCCTTCTCACACATTACTCCGATGAGAAACTGCAGAAAAACATCTCCACTAATCTGCCAATCGTTTTTTTCACTTCCTGAACATTTTGTCGGAATGGATATGTGCCTGTTTGAAAGTAAGCTCCTCAAATAACCTAGGGGGGGGGGGGGGGACCAATAGATCATGGATATGTCCTTTGTTGGAGGTGTAATTAGAAAATTAAAATGATAAAATAAATAAATACACACAAGATATTTTTTTGAAAACGTTATTGGCATTGAACATTAATGAACAAAATTTTGCTAATATTACGTAGCAATGGAGGTAGCGTTAGCGATGCTCGATAATGGTTTATGGTAAGAAAAATATAAGATGAAAAAGCCTTGTTTCCATATGATCTATATGTATAGCATTGCTAACGCTACCCCTAATATTACCAAATTTTGTTCATTAATGTTCAATGCCAATAATTTTGTTTTATTATTCAATAATAAACCATTGTAATCGCTCTTGAAAAAAAATTCTAACCCCCCTGAAAATTTCATGGTTTACGTTTCAAAGGGTGTAGAATCCGAATCTGCAATAAAAAATTTTGCGCCCGTCTGCCGTACGCACGATTTTTCCAAACGGCTGGAGCAAAAAATCTGAAATTTTCTGAAAAATCAATATTGGTCCGACAAAATTCTTCAGCCAGCACTCTTTCAATTTTTTTAAGGGTTGTCAAAGTTTTGTAAAATCCCTAAAAACCTCAAAAAAAGTCAAGGCGGCATAAATTTGGACTTTTTTTGAAGAACTTTCCTATGAGGGTCGAATGAGCCCCTCTCCAGGTAGCTCAAACCATTCCCGATGTATGGAATGATTTATGCTGATAACATTTGCATCCACATTCACTACATCACTAGGTTACTGCGATCAAACAAACAACAGTTTTTTTTTTTTTTTATCGCAGTAACCTAGTGATGTAGTGAATGTGGATACTGGAGTGAACTCCTAAAAGGGTTTATAGCCGATACACGGGTTGAAGCATTCTGATATGCATGAAACGCTGCAAATTCTTTCACTGGGGTTTATTATTCAATTTCATTCATTTGGCTTGCATTCATTATTTGAATTTCTACTAAGCTTTGGAGTGTGCGTGTTTCACAGGTGATAGAGCGATTATTAAATTTCAGGAGATATGCATAGAGCACGTAAATCGGTTCTCAACCAAAATACCTATTTGGATTGATCAGTTGATCATATTTGTGTGCCTCCTGAAATTCAATAATCGCTCCTATCCTGTGAAACACGCACACTCCAAAGCTTAGTAGAAATTCAAATTATGAATGCAAGCCTGATGAATGAAATAGAATAATAAACCCCAGTGAATGAATTTGCAGCGTTTTTCAAAAAATATCTTATATAAATAGCCTGTGAGACGGTATTTCTGCGAAAGTTGCCGGTGAAAGTGATGGGGAAATAGCTTTGCCGGTTCCCTCCAACTCAATCACTAGCCGCAGAACTCGGCCGGAAGGTGATCCGTCATTCACGTCAGTGTCGCTACAGTTGGGTTCAACTCTCAACACAGTTAAAATTGTTGTTCATCTATTTTGCCCAATCCGTGGAGATGAAGACAGATAGAATGTGGGGGCCACGACCGCGCATCAAATGACTCAACCCATTTTACCTTTGTTTCAAGCTTGAATATCTGCCTTTATTTAATTAAGCCACAATCGCCACCTTATACGTGGAGCTTCCGAACTTAATTATAAAGGCCCGTCCACACGCTCATGCCGTTAGCGCAAACTGAACTGAACGACTTGGTGGCGTCTACACGTTCAGTTGAGTTTGTGCAAGCCGTTTGGTGGGATCGTTCTCAAATTTACTACTACTGTGGATTAATTGTGGTTTCTATTGTTTTGGTTTATTATTCAATAAAACCATTGTAATCGCTCTTGAAAAAAAAAAAATTCTCTGGCCCCCCCCCCCCCCCCCGAAAATTTTATGGTTTCGTTTCAAAGGGTGTAGAATCCGAATCTGCATAACAATTTTTCCGTCCGTCCGCCGTACGCACGATTTCTCCCAAACGGCTGAAGAAAAAAAAGCTGAAATTTTCAGGGAAAATTCATGTTGGTCCGACGATGCCCCAATTCTTGAGCCAGCTCTCTCACTTAATTTAAAGTGCCCTTTAAGGGTTGTCAAGGGTTTGTAAAATCCCTTAAAACCTCAAAAAAAGTCAAGGCGGCCTAAATTTGGAATTTTTTGATGAACACTCCACGAGGAATCGAATGAGCCGCTCCCCAGGTCCGTAGGTCAAACCATTCCCGATGTATGGCCCGATTTATGCTGCCAACATTTGCGTTATTTTGGTTTATTATTGTTTTTGTTTTGATATCAGTGACCTAGTGAGGTAGTGATGTAGTAATATGGATACTGGAGTGAAATCCTAAAAGGGTTTACAGCCGAGACACGAGTTGAAGCATTCCCGTAAATGTAGGTAAAACGCTACAAATTCTTTCACTGGGGTTTGTTATTCAATTTTATTCATTTGGCTTGCATTCATGATTTGAATTTTTACTAAGCTTTGGAGTGTGCGTGTTTCACAGGTGATATAGCGATTATTGAATTTCAGGAGATATGCATAGAACAAGTAAATCGGTTCTCAATCAAAACGCTGAAAATTCTTTCACTGGGGTTTATTATTCAATTTTATTCATTCGACTTGCATTCATAATTGAATTTCTACTAAGCTTTGGAGTGTGCGTGTTTCGCAGGTGGTTGAGCGATTATTGAATTTCGAGAGGCACACATATATGATCAACTGAACAATCCAAATAGGTATTTTGGTTGAGAACAGATTTACGTGCTCTATGCATATCTCCTGATATGCAATAATCGCTCTATCACCTGCGAAACACGCACACTCCAAAGCTTAGTAGAAATCCAAATCATGAACGCAAGCCAATTGAATAATGAACCCCAGTGAAAGAATTTGCAGCGTTTTTTAACCAAAAATGGATGAGGAGGAGCTTATCCCTTGTGCGTTTTCAGCTTATTTAGTGAGAAAAGCATTGGAAATTAAAACGGCTAAACGGCGGGAATGGACCAAGGATTGGTTACTGAAGAGGGACGTCCTTTCACATACGAAGTTAATCGTCGTTGAAGGGGGAACCGAATGATTTCCGCTACTGTCTATAAATTCACAAAGGAATTCCTTTTCTTGCTGCATCTCGAGAATACCGATTGTTCCTGAACCTACATCATATGACGTCCGAAGATTATGTTCTACCGAGTGCCAAAGAAAAATGGCAGTTTGGTGGCCATATAGTCGATGTGGTCAATACATCAGATGACGTCACGAAGATTATGGTCTTCAGGAACGGGGGTAGACCGAGTGCCAAAGAAAAATGGCAGTTTGGTGGTCAGATAGTCGATGTTGTCAATAGGTATAAGCAACCTGGATGCACTCGTTAACGCCTACACTCACTCTCAACTCGCATCTAGAAGATAAAAGTTCAACGGCTAAGCTGGCAATCACCAGTATGTGGAAGCAGTTTTTGTCCCATCCAAAGATTCCATTCACTGAAGAGAGTAAGGTTTTTGACGCTGTAGTGCGCTCAATTTTGCGCTACTCTTCGCAAGTGTGGGGCTTTGTTCAAAGCGACCTTGTCGAATCAGTTACGCGTTTCTTCATCAGGATGGTTTTCTCTCTCCCTAAGTGCACGCCTAATTACATTCTGCACCTTGAAACCCAATTGAAGGCTTTGTACCAGTACACCCTCCAAATGCACTTTAATTATATAGGGAAAATTATGAAAATGCCAAGTAATCGTCTGCCAAATTATTTGGCTAACAAGTGAGTATCGCTTAATGTTTATTTGGGTAAAGGAGTGGAGAAATCTAAATGAAAAATATGGAACACGAATTTGGAGAATCCTTCAGAATGGAAGAAGTGTATAGAGGAATGTCTAACCATGATAGATAGATCAATGTTCACCGAATTTAATGAAAAACGCTGCAAATTCTTTCACTGGGGTTTATTATTCAATTGGCTTACGTTCATGATTTGAATTTCTACCAAGCTTTGGAGTGTGCATATTTCACACGATAGAGCGATTATTGAATATGATCAACTGATCAATCCAAATAGGTATTTGGTTGAGAACAGATTTACGTGCTCCATTCATATCTCCTGAAATTCAATAATCCTGTGAAACACGCACACTCCATTTTGGTTCCGTGTCTGTCTGTGTCTGTGTGTCTGTCAGCAAATCCTTGTTACGGGCAAAACTACACGAAGTTGTAGTCCGATTTTGATGAAATTTTCAGGGATTGTGCGGGTTGGGGTGTAGATGGTCCCCTATAGGTTTCATGACCCCCGGATCAATAGTAGCCTCTGGGCATGTGCAAACGTGAAATCCTAGTTACGCGCATAACCCCGGGAGTTCTTGACCAATTTCGATGAAATTTTCAGGGATTGTTCGGTTTGATGTGTAGATGGTCCCCTATGAGTTTCATGACCCCCGGATCAATAGTAGCCTCTGCGCATACGCAAACGTGAAATCCTTGCCACAAGCATAACTCCGGGAGTTCTTGACCGATTTCGATGAGATTTTCAGGGATTGTTCGGACTTATTTGGTATATTTTATAGTTTGTTCAATAGTTGAACCATCCTACCTTTATTTTCTCAAGTTATGCTCCTGCATAACAATAAATTTACCCTAATTCAATATTTACTTCGCCTAATTGAACGAAGTTCTTTAGTCAATAATAGTTGTCAATGATCTATACAGTCATGTTATGGATACGAGGAAGCTATGTGCCACACCCACTTGGCAGACGTTTTTTCTTTTAATAAACTGTAAGCCGAAATTGTAAGCTCAAGATCGCCGGTTCCCGCTCGCAATTTCCCGCATTTTCCCTCCTGCTCCCAGGGCCCCCGGCTCCCGGGCCCCTCTGTTACGCCACTGAAGTAGATAAGGTATTCATCCTAATTTGGAAAATTATATCTCATTTTAGGAATTCTTAACGTAAATTCCATCTCCGTATTCATAATCAAAGTTGAAATTGAGCACTCGGATTCTATCAAGAGGGTTTCCCTGTAGACAGATGAGATGACAACGCTATCTCCAAGATAATAAAACAGCACAACGATGGAAATATGAAAAAGTAATACGCCTGTCTTCATGTTTGGATATCACCATCATACCTGTCGAGGATTCCGTGAAACAAGATGAATTGTGGAACGAAGCAGAGGCAACCGACGGGGAACGCAACAACCGCCGGGGAGTTGATTTTTATTTCCTTTTCCCCCTTCAACCTTTTCAGTTACGCCATTTCGGAGTCCATTTATCAAAATACTCTATGCCTGTCGCATGCAACGGGTAGTTATCGGAGTGTTCAATCTACATCGAGAAGGTTTTCGCCTAATTTACCTGCTGTAACTGGCGTGTGTCATGGAAGTTTTTTTTTCTTCTTCCCAAGAGTGAACTGTCATGTTGGGCCAAGTACGAGTTTCTTATCGCGGCATCAACATCGAGAAATATGAATGTGGTTGAGTTTCTGTTCGGAGAGACTTTTTCTCATCAAACCCAACGCTTCAGAGTCCGACCGACCCGACAGTCCCCCCCGCTCAACACTCCTTCAACTAACCTTCGGGTGGGCTCCTTCCGCCCTTTGTTATCCCGGCATCACCACTTTTCCGTCCGCCCGAGGGGGTCATTCGTGTACCTGCCACCTTGGTAAGCACTAGCCTCTCTGGTGCTCTGGTTGAATCTACAGATTTTTTCAGGGAGTTGGTTAGACTTATTAGGGATTTTCCAACCGCTTGCTCCGAGCTACACCAGTGGAAGAGCGCAGGCGCACTAATGAGGGAGCAGGATGAGGAGTTTTCCAACCGCCGCCAGTGTAACTTCGGGGCAACTTGCACTGAATTCCAACCGGCCAGGGAACTTGCTCGGGACTCCCCCAGGGTACTCCAGCCCGAAGTCGGAGTAACTTGCTCTGAGCAGGAAACCTAGGGTAACCTCTTCAAAAGTCTAACCTTCCTCATTTCATTTTCCAACCCAGTGTAATTCCGTGTGTACACCGCAGTGGTCCCGAGCAGCAAGTGCCCTACACTGCCATGCCCCGAACCTGCTCGTAGCAGGTCGGTTGGAAAATTAAGTACCGTTTGTCAACACAGAATGCGCTCACGTAAACCCTTGTTATGAGCCCCCCGCCGTAGCTTTCATCTCTGTTTACTAGCTCCCATCCTCTGAGCTAGAATCCCACTTAAATGTGTAAAATTAATCATTCAAATGATCTGTCTGTAGAACCATATTTTAAAAGAGGAACGTATACAGGGTTGGCTGCCTACATAGCTCAAGGATGCAACATGAGCCTAAAAGTTAATTTCCTACACTCTCATGTCGAATACTTTCCAGAAAACCTGGGAGCGTTTAGTGAAGAGCAAGGAGAAAGATTTAACCAAGACATTCGGGATATGGAAAAACGCTACCAAGGACGATGGAACGTCAATATGCTAGCTGACTATTGTTGGATGCTCAAGAGGGATACGGACAACGCTGGAGCACGAAAACGTGTGCGACGAAGTATGGAACATCCCCTATGGTTCATGACGGCAGATCGAAAATTATTATTGCTAAAAGTATGGGCCGCACTAAACATCAGTGGCGTATGTGACGCATTACATAAAATTGGCGTGAAAGACTCCCCACAATGTCATCGATGTGGACATCCAAACGGAACACTCCAGCATGTTGTTATAGAGTGCCCAACATATGAAAATGAGAGAATGGTGACTACGAATAATATAATGAGAAAAACCACTACAAGTCTGGACTATTTTTCAATCATCGCATCCAATAATATACTAGTTTATGAAGAAGTATTTAAGTTTATTTTAAAATGTAATATTGATATATGAATGAAAGTTTTTGCTAATATTGTAAATATTATATAGTAGATATGAGTAAGAAGAGATGAGAAGAGACGACACAATGTATGGCTGTATACTGAAAGTAATGCCAAATAAACTAATTTAAAAAAAAAAAGTAACAAAGAAAACAAAAAGGTTCCACAAGCAAACTGAATGAAGTTTTTGAGCATTTTGTACTGAATAGTAAACAAATACTTTCTTTTATTTTGAGTTTATAGACAATACAAATTATGGTGTTTTTTCTACGTTTTCGTTTTTTATGTCCCCCTCTCCCCTAATTTGCAAGAAAACTGTACGTGATGGAGGAAAATAGCGGTCATTTTTGGATTCAGCACACCAAAAAACATAAAATTTAGCTAAAATATTCCATGCAGCTGATCAAAAAATTTTATTTTTTTTGCTGACCTGTGTTATTCGGGCCTAAAATATGCTTTCCCCTGGGAAAAGGACCACTTTTCTCTCAGTTTTTTGTTTAGAGTAATAATAGTTAAAAATGTGATTTTAGACACCTGATTTGAAGAATTTTTCCCAGGGGTACTGAATATTATTATCCCATACATTATCCTTACATTTTCCGGCTTGTTGTCTCACACCAACGATCGAACAGATTTTTAATTTCTAATCACCTTTCATCTCAAGTAATTACATTGACTCCAGTCCAATTACCTCAGCATCTTTCATCTGAAGATTTATTTATTTTCTATTATACAGGGTGTACAGCGTATGATCCGAAAATCTTCGCACACGTATTCTACAACTAGTTTCCAACAAAAAGTGCCTCTTAGAGATTTTTTTTTTAGAGGCTTCGTTTTTGAGTTATTTCGCTTTTAAGATTTTTTTCGTGTTTTCGAACTTACGTCACTAAAACAGCCGTAACTCCGGCGTTTGCAAAGTATTTGCAAATCTAAGTATGCCGTTGGAAAGAACATGAAATTATCTATCGTCTCAGTCTTTAATACTAATTTTTTAAAAGGAACTAAAGGGTAAAAATGAGCCTGAAAAGTAAATTTTGTCAAATTTTGAAAAAAATTCTTTTTTTAATGGCTCATTAGTCCTCCTTAATTTTGATGATACGTTTGAGCCTGCAAGCTTAAAAAATTCGCAAAAGTCTCAGCTTTCCAATGGTATATTTAATTTTTGGGTTTTAGAGGAAACTTTTTTTTGAGGAAATTGAGATTTTATGCAAAAAAACGTGTATTTTCAAGCACATTTGATGTGGTCGAACGGGTGTGTGGATCTACCTTTGACCGTTAATCACATTATCATACTCAACATTTTGCTCGTGACGATGTTTCTATCAACGAGAAGACGAGAGAAATCATAACAAACAACGGGATCAAACCTCACGATATCAGCAAGAACGGGAGACATTCAACAGTTGATTTACATCAATTCATTCCGCGGATGCTCTCACTCAAACTTAAATTTTTAGGTAATGCCGTTGACATGATACATTCTACACCCAGAAAAAAATAAGTTTTTTCAAAAAAAAGTTTTAATTATGTAGGTTTTATTCCCTTTAAAAAAAAAAAATGTAAAATTGAAAGTAGATGTTTTTTTGCATAAAATCTCAATTTCCTCAAAAAAGTTCCCTCTAAAACCTAAAAATTAAATATACCACTGGAAAGCTGAGACTTTTGCAAATTAAGGGGGACTAATGAGCCATTAAAAAAAGAAGTTTTTTCAAAATTTGACAAAATTGACTTTTATCTATAATTTATCAAGTCCTTTGCCACTCGTATTGCGTTAAAACTTACCCAAATAAAAATTTAAACGATGTAGCCAAAGGTAGACAGATGTAGAGGGGGACACAAATATCATCAACTGATCAATCCAAATAGGTGTTTTGGATGAGAACCGATTAACGTCGTCTATGCATATCTCCTGAAATTCAATAATCGCTCTATCACCTGTAAAACACGCACACTCCGTAGCTTAGTAAGATTCAAATCATAAACGCAAGCCAATTGAACAATAAACCCCAGTGAAAGAATACTTATTTACCCCAGTAATAATATTGAATAATATTTACCTATATATTATCAGAATGCTTCAACCCGTGTATCGGCTACTAACTACACTACAAGTATTCACATCGGCTATCACTCCAGTATCCACGTTCACTACAACTCGACGCTATCGGCCGGACATCACTACGTTACAAACAAACAATAATAAACGAAAAAACGCAAATGTTGGCACCATAAATCGGGCCATACATCGGGAATGGTTTGACCTACGGACGTGGGGAGGGGCTCATTCGATTCCTAATGGTACGTTCTTCAAATAGGAAAATATTTAGGCCGATTCGACTAGTTTTGAGGTTTTTAGGGATTTTACAAAACTTTTACACCCTTAAAGGGCACTTTAAATTGAGTGAGGGAGCTGGCTCAAGAATTGGGGCGTCGTCGGACCAAGATGGATTTTTCCTGAAAATTTCAGATTTTTTGCTCCAGCCGTTTCGGAGATATCGTGCGTACGGCGTACGGCGGACGGACGGAAAATTTTTATTGCAGATTCGGATTCACACCCTTTGAAACGTAAACCATGAAATTTTCATGGGGGGGGTTAGAATTTTTTTTTCAAGAGCGATTACAATGGTTTATTATTGAATAATAAACCAAAAATCTCTAAGAGGCACTTTTTGTTGGAAACTAGTTGTAGAATACGTGTGCGAAGATTTTCGGATCATACGCTGTACACCTTGTATAACGTTGTCACTTTGATTGTAACGAGGAAGCTGCTATGCCATCTCCTTGGCAGTGTATTTCTACCCACCACAGTTTCTTCTTATCTTCACGTTTTATAGAATAATTCGGTTTGAGGTTCATTTATACGCATGAATAACCTACCTTAAATCAATCGAATGGATGTAGGATAGACATTTTCCTTGAAGGAACTTTTCTACTTTCACTTCCTCCACTATATTATTGTGTAAAAATCCCATCTGTCGCAAAACTCTTTTTCTTATCTCCTTTCGGTCGTAGGGGAGTTGAGAACGAACGCTTCTTGCCGAGACACGGATCATTGCTCTCAAATGTCCCGCGACTAGTTCTGAAGGACGATAACCATTCTGAACTGCAGTAGAATTGTGGGGAAACAGCTCGATTCAAAGTTTCTTACACTTTCTCGACATCGTTCGTATAGACAGCTTCTGATTCAGACAAGTCATTAGATTGGAAAATGCGGGGGACAGTAAAATGGAAAGAACCTTCAGAATCCTCCATTTTTTGGCATTTTCGAACACATGGACCCCCAGAGTGAAGATCCATGACGGTTTTTCTCAAGAATTTAGTACCGGTAGTAGAGGAAAAATCAATATTGGTCCGACAACGCGCCAATTCTTTAGCCTGCACTCTCACTTAATTTACAGTGCCCTTTGAGGGTTGTCAAAACTTTGAAAAAATCCCTAAAAACCTCAAAAAAGTCAAGGCGGCCTAAATTTGGACTTTTTTTGAAGAACTTTCCATGAGGAATCGAATGAGCCCCTCCCCAGGTCCGTAGCTCAAACCATTTCCGATTCATGGTGCCAACATTTGCATCCACATTCACTACATCACTAGGTTACTGCGATCAAAATAAAAACAAGAGTAGTGAATGTGGATACTGGAGTGAACCCCTAAAAGGTTTTATAGCCGATACACGGGTTGAAGCATTCTGATATGCATGCTCCGTCTTACGAAATTTAAAATTTTCAAATAGAATATTTTTCAATTATAATCGCTCTTGGAAAAAACGCTGCAAATTCTTTCACTGTCTTGAGTTATTCAATGATTCATGATTTGAATTTCTACTAAGCCTTGGAGTGTGCGTGTTTCACAGGTGATAGAGCGATTATTGAATTTCAGGAGATATGCATAGAGCTCGTAAATCGGTTCTCAATCAAAATACCTATTCGGATTGATCAGTTGATCATATTTGTGTGCCTCCTGAAATTCAATAATTGCTCTATCACCTGTGAAACACGCTCCGTAGTTCAGAAGAAATTCAAATTATGAATCATTGAATAATAAACCCAAGTGAAAGAATTCGCAGCGTTTTTTAGTCGGTATGCCACAATGGAAACCTCGACACAAAGGGTGAGATTTTCCACCAACCTCTATTTAAGAAATCAAAAAAAATAGAAAAGTTGGCAGCTCGGAAATTCGGCAGACGGATGACGCATCCAAGCATATCTTGTTTTTGTTATTAAAGTTATATCTAAAATTATCTCACTCTTATCCTAATCAAGTCATAACAATCATCACTGTAAAAACCTAAAATTCGTTTGAAATTTGTTGTTCGTTTGAAGTTTTGTTGTTCTTTTTTATTATGAGACAATACACACATACTAAAACGAAAATGACCACTGTATGAATTCTCTCAGAAATTGAAGCGCCAAAGCATTTATCATTTAAATGATTAACAGGAGTACAATCCAGTTCTTAGCGACTGACCCGACAGACCCGACCCCCCCCCCCCGCTCAACACTCCTTCAACTACCCTTCGGGTGGGCTCCTTCCGCCCTTTGTTATCCCGGCATCACCACTTTTCCGTCCGCCCGAGGGAGTCATTCGTGTACCTGCCACCTTGGTAAGCACTAGCCTCTCTGGTGCTCTGGTTGAATCTACAGATTATTCCAGGGAGTTGGTTAGGCTTAGTAAGTATTGTTTATGAACACAGAATGTGCTCATGTAAACCCTCGTTAGGCCTCGTCCCAGCCGTAGCTTTCATCTCTGTTTACTAGAATCCCTAGAATCTCTATCTCTCTATCTCTAGAATCCCATATTTGTAGGCTGCATAGGCAATTTTCATCTTCGGTACTTAAATGTGTAAAATTAACCATTTTAATGATCTGTCTGTAGAACCGTAGAGGTCTACTGTCCCGCTTTTTGTTGAAGACTGCTACAGGGCAAACCTCTGGGTTGCACCTGATATCCACGTTTCACGTTAATTAGATACAAATACAGCACCTACTACACACTTATTCTGATCAATACTGAATTGTTGATATTCAAACAATGAAGTTTTCCATGGTAAAATTAAAAAAATAATAATAATGATAAAAATGAAAACTTACACAAGGCAGCGCCAAGCAGAGCGAGGTGGTGGCCATGGCTCTTGTCGTGCACACATCCTGAAGCGAAGCAACTGCTAAATCAGCGTTACACACAGCGACGGCAGCGGTGCTAAAGCATGCTTGGATCAAAGCAAGCACAAAGCAACAAAACACCTACACACAACGTTAAAACTGTGGTCAATTAATGGAATGTAAACCAAAACAAAGGCAAACTGAAAAGTGAATAGTAACACATAGAATCGCAAAAACAAATAAAATAATAATAATAAATAAATGAATAACGGAAAGAGGGGGAGGATGGCATTTGTGAATTGTAAGCACATTTAATTATTTACATACCAAATATTTACAACTGCCCTACCTATACTTTGAAACGTACCGCATTCGAATGAGCGTCCAAATCATTGATAATGTGCATCGTACTCCCAAACTTAGTCAATAATAATTTATAGATGTTTTGGACTCGTTTGGGAAATGCAACTT
Source organism: Creontiades dilutus (assembly GCA_031894815.1). NCBI lineage: Eukaryota > Metazoa > Arthropoda > Insecta > Hemiptera > Miridae > Creontiades > Creontiades dilutus. Next base: position 118,736 of record JAVIWC010000663.1, read on the forward strand.
CTGATAGATTGGACAATTGATCGATTGGTTTTTTTGGTTATAGAAATTGTATTGCAAGCTTTCGGCTGCTCTCAGGAGTCATCTTCAGGCAAACAAACACAAGGTTTATAGATGTTTTGGAACAGTATTGGAAATGCTACTTCTGCTAAATGAGAGACGATTTGTCAGGCAAACAAACACGAGGTTCGATAGATGTTTTGGAACAGTTTTGGGAATGCTACTTCTGCTAAACAAGACGATTTGTAGTCCTTTTTTAATTAAAAAGTTTATAGCAAGATTTCGGCTGCTCTCAGGAATCATCTCCAGCCAAAGAAACACAAGGTTTATAGATGTTTTGGAACAGTTTTGGAAATGCTACTTCTGCTAAATAAGACGATTTGTAGTCCTTTTTTAATAAAAAAGTTTATAGCAAGATTTCGGCTACTCTCAGGAGTCATCTCCAGGCAAACAAACACAAGGTTCGTAGATGTTTTGGAACAGTTTTGGAAATGCTACTTCTGCTAAGCAAGACGATTTGTAGTCCTTTTTTATAAAAAAGTTTATAGCAAGATTTCGGCTACTCTCAGGAGTCATCTTCAGGCAAACAAACACAAGGTTTATAGATGTGTCGGTACAGTTTTGGAAATGATACTTCAGCTAAATAAGACGATTTGTAGTCCTTTTTTAATAAAAAAGTTTATAGCAAGATTTCGGCTACTCTCAGGAGTCATCTCCAGGCAAACAAACACAAGGTTCGTAGATGTTTTGGAACAGTTTTGGAAATGCTACTTCTGCTAAATAAGACGATTTGTAGTCCGTTTTTAATAAAAAAGTTTATAGCAAGATTTCGGCTACTCTCAGTAGTCACCTCCAGGCAAACAAACACAAGGTTCGTAGATGTTTTGGAACAGTTTTGGAAATGCTACTTCTGCTAAATAAGACGATTTGTCGTCCTTTCGTGATAAAAAAGTTTATAGCAATCTTTCGGCTGCTTTCAAGAGTCATCTCCAGGCAAACAAACACAAGGTTTATAGATGTTTTGGAACAGTATTGGAAATGCTACTTCTGCTAAATAAGACGATTTGTAGTCCTTTTTTAATAAAAAAGTTTATAGCAAGATTTCGGCTACTCTCAGGAGTCATCTTCAGGCAAACAAACACAAGGTTTATAGATGTTTTGGAACAGTATTGGAAATGCTACTTCTGCTAAATAAGACGATTTGTAGTCCTTTTTTAATAAAAAAGTTTATAGCAAGATTTCGGCTACTCTCAGGAGTCATCTTCAGGCAAACAAACACAAGGTTTATAGATGTGTCGGTACAGTTTTGGAAATGCTACTTCTGCTAAATAAGACTATTTGTAGTCCGTTTTTAATAAAAAAGTTTATAGCAAGATTTCGGCTACTCTCAGGAGTCATCTTCAGGCAAACAAACACAAGGTTTATAGATGTGTCGGTACAGTTTTGGAAATGCTACTTCTGCTAAATAAGACGATTTGTAGTCCTTATTCAATAAAAAAGTTTATAGCAAGATTTCGGCTACTCTCAGGAGTCATCTTCAGGCAAACAAACACGAGGTTTATAGATGTTTTGGAACAGTATTGGAAATGCTACTTCAGCTAAATAAGACGATTTGTAGTCCTTTTTAATAAAAAAGTTTATAGCAAGATTTCGGCTACTCTCAGGAGTCATCTCCAGGCAAACAAACACAAGGTTTATAGATGTTTTGGAACAGTTTGGGAATGCTACTTCAGCTAAATAAGACGATTTGTAGTCCGTTTTTAATAAAAAAGTTTATAGCAAGATTTCGGCTACTCTCAGGAGTCATCTTCAGGCAAACAAACACAAGGTTCGTAGATGTTTTGGAACAGTATTGGAAATGCTACTTCAGCTAAATAAGACGATTTGTAGTCCTTTTTTAATAAAAAAGTTTATAGCAAGATTTCGGCTACTCTCAGGAGTCATCTTCAGCCAAACAAACACAAGGTTTATAGATGTTTTGGAACAGTTTTGGAAATGCTACTTCAGCTAAATAAGACGATTTGTAGTCCGTAGATGTTTTTTTTAATAAAAAAGATTTGTAGCAAGTTTATAGCGGCTACTCTCAGGAGTCATCTTCAGGCAAACAAACACAAGGTTTATAGATGTTTTGGAACAGTATTGGAAATGCTACTTCAGCTAAATAAGACGATTTGTAGTCCTTTTTTAATAAAAAAGTTTATAGCAAGCTTTCGGCTGCTCTCAGGAGTCATCTTCAGGCAAACAAACACAAGGTTTATAGATGTTTTGGAACAGTTTTGGAAATGCTACTTCTGCTAAATAAGACGATTTGTAGTCCTTTTTTAATAAAAAAGTTTATAGCAAGATTTCGGCTACTCTCAGGAGTCATCTTCAGCAAAACAAACACAAGGTTTATAGATGTGTCGGTACAGTTTTGGAAATGCTGCTTCTGCTAAATGAGACGATTTGTAGTCCGTTTGTAATAAAAAACTTTATTGCAAAGATTGCGGCTACTCTCAGGAGTCATCTCCAGGCATACAAACACAAGGTTTATAGATGTTTAGGAACGATTTTGGAAATGCTACTTCTACTAAATAGGACGATTTGTCGTCCTGATGCGATCGTCGTTATGATGGGATCACATAGATAACATTCAGTTGTAATAATTTTGAGTTAACTAGCCTTATTTACCATAAACTGCATTTGCCAAAACTGTACTTAAACATCTATAAACCTTGTGTTTGTTTGCCTGAAGATGACTCCTGAAAGCAGCCGAAAGCTTGCTATAAACTTTTTTATTACTAAAGGACGACAAATCGTCTTATTTAGCAGAAGTAGCATTTCCAATACTGTTCCAAAACATCTATAAACCTCGTGTTTGTTTGCGTGAAGATGACTCCTGAGAGTAGCCAAAAGCTTGATATAATTTGTTAGAATTGAAATGAACAATTTTTGTAAGAATTTCATGCGACGAGCGTTTGAAAATGAAGGGGAGTAACGAAGAACACCCATTTCTTGACTAGAAAACACTTTTACTTAAATGCCATTTATCGATTTTCATCCCGAAAAATAGCTGTCAGAAAATCGTTAGATCTGTCACCAAACGGTTCTAATGTATTGGAATGACCCACATACTCGTTTCGTAGTGAAGCCAGCTGCTAGGAAATGCATAATTTGATGCTGTTACGATGAAGATAAATGTTCATAAGATTATGAAACCAATATGCACAGGTTTACAGGTAAATATTACACCATATAATGAAGAAGAAATTGAGAAGTGGGGATGTAGGCAGTGACATAATGCTGTTTTCCATGGGAATGGAAATTTGAATGACTTGAAAAATCATTGGCTGCTTCCCAAGAAAGGGCACGTTCAAATAGGAGTGCGGTACGTTTCAAAATTCGAATACACACCAAAAGCCAACAAATCAAATGAACAGGCCACTAAAATTTCGAAATTCTACCTTGTCCGTGGGACGTTCACAGCAAAAAAAACGATTTATCAGCGCGAAAATAAATCAATGAGCTAAATTCAGGTCATGATCTACGGCGCCAAAATAAAAGTCGGAAAAGCACGAGAAATCGGCGGTATTTGTCAGGTACCTGTGTCGATCCTTCTCAGACATGTCGAGATGAGCTCATTTCTCGTGCAAACGTCGAATTTCCCCTGTCGTCTACATGTTGGGAAAGTTTGTGGCGAGACGCGTGGAAACGTATGGTGCGATATCCAGGAGCGCAGGAAAACAGCGACGGTTGTTTATGTTAGTTTCATCACTCGTCAACTCGCGGAAAAATCGCCGTGTGAAAATTTGAAGCCGAACCGCGGAAAACACCCCCGGCGTCACTCCCGCGTTCTTGTCCGTCCGTATCGCGCGATAGAACGATTTAAATGTAAATAATTTCCGAGTAAATAAAAACAACCAAAAATAAAACGAGGGAGTTGGGAAAAAACGGTGCGAACCCCCGCGAAGCTTATCAGCTGTGATGGGAACGGGAGAGCGGAAGTGCCAGTTGATGACGGCCAAAAGTCCGTAGGTGGCACCGGAAGAAATTTCCGTAGAATTAGGGAACCATCATCGACAACGAAATCTCGATAGTAGGGGAGGGTAGGGATGCAAGATTCTTCAAAAAAACGCTGCAAATTCTTTCACTGGGGTTTATTATTCAATTGGCTTGCGTTCATGATTTGAATTTCTACTAAGCTTTGGAGTGTGCGTGTTTCACAGGATAGAGCGATTATTGAATTTCAGGAGGCACACAAATATGATCAACTGATCAATCCAAATAGGTATTTTGATTGAGAACAGGTCTACGTGCTTTGCATATCTCCTGAAATTCAATAATCGCTCTATCCTGTGAAACACACACACTCAAAGCTTAGTAGAAATTCAAATCATGAACGCAAGCCAATTGAATAATAAACCCCACAATAAAAACATCTATAATTAATCAAGTCCATTGGCACTCGTATTGTTTTAAAACTTCCCCAAATCCAAATTTAAACGATGTAGCCAAAGGTAGACTGATGTGATCATGATTCCTAATGTATTTTGGTTGAAACACGTGCTCCGTGCATATCTCCTGAAATTCAATAATCGCTCTATCCTGTGAAACACGCACACTCCAAAGCCTAACTAAACTGTACAAATTCAAATCATGAATGCCAATTGAATAATAAACCCCAGTGAAAGAATACTTATTTACCGCAGTAATAATATTGAATAATTCCCCAGTAATAATATTTACCTATATATTATCAGCGTTTCATAAATATCAGAATGCTTCAACCCGTGTATCGGCTATAAACTACAAGTATCCACATCGGCTATCACTCCAGTATCCACATTCACTACAACTCGACGCTATCGGCATCACTAGGTTACAAACAAACAATGAATTTAAACCAAAAAACGCAAATGTTCACCATAAAATACATCGGGAATGGTTTGACCTACGGATTTTGGGCTCATTCGATTCCTCATGGCATGTTCTTCAAATAGGTATACATTTAGGCCGCTTCGACTTGTTTTGAGGTTTTCAGGGATTTTACAAAACTTTTACAGCCCTTAAAGGGCACTTTAAATTGAGTGAGGGAGCCAAGATGGATTTTTCCTGAAAATTTCAGATCTTTTGCTCCAGCCGTTTCGGAGATATCGTGCGTACGGCGGACGGACGGAAAATTTTTTATTGCAGATTCGGATTCCACACCCTTTGAAACGTAAACCCGAAAAGCGATTACAATGGTTTATTATTGAATAATAAACTAAAATCGATTTAAATCGTACCGATCTTTTTGGGCAGAATCGAAAAATATCGTATCGATTTTTTTGAAAAGTATCGATATTTTACAGAATCGATACCCTTTTTTGAAATTGTTAAATGAGTTAAGTTGTAATAAGTTAGAATGAGACAATTAATTCAGAATCGATTCATTTAGAAAATTCAATTACATAGATGGGTCATTTTCCCAGAAAGGGTCAATTCGATCCACAAGATTTCAGAGAACTGGAAGTTCGAATTAGGTTCTGCCAAAAATCAGGGATCATCCTAATAACATCCTCATCCCATTTTAGTTTAAGGCGCTTCAATGGGACGCTTGAATAATTAATTAGAAATTAATTAGGAAAACGAGTCGGCAGATGAAAGACACCCAAGGCAGATGAAAGACTTACGTGCCTGTATCGCGGAAATTCATTGGCAGATTAGAGACATGCAATTTTTTTCCAAACTTCCGTTTTCAAAATTCATTGTAAATGTGCATAACTTTGTCTGAAAAACTGTATTGAAATGTTCTTAGAATGGGAAGAACAAAGCACAATTACTAAATAACGTTTTTAGGGTATTTCAGCAACTTGGTTCAACTTGCAATAAAACTTTGATTCCGAAACAATCCAGTTAAACATGAATATTCATGAACAGTCTTCAATACACACCCATACGTAAATTTTGGTTTATTATCCAATAATAAACCATTGTAATCGCTTTTGAAAAAAAAAAAAAAAAAAAATTTAACCCCCAACCTGAAAATTTCATGGTTTACGTTTCAAAGGATGTAGAATCCAAATCTGCAATAAAAATTTTTCCGTCCGTCTGCCGTACGCCGTATGTACCTACGCACGATTTCTCCCAGACGGCTGGAGCAAAATATCCTAAATTTTCAGGAAAAATCCATGTTAGTCCGACAACGCCCCAATTCTTTAGCCAGCTCTCTCATTTAATTTAAAGTACCCTTTAAGGGTTGTCAAAGTTTTTTAAAGTCCCTAAAAACCGCAAAAAAAGTCAAGGCGGCCTAAATTTGGATTTTTTTTGAAGAACTTTCCATGAGGAGTCGAATGAGCCCCTCCCCAGGTCCGTAGCTCAAACCATTCCCGATGTATGGCCCGATTTATGGTGGCAACATTTGCATCCACATTCACTACATCACTAGATTATTGCGATCAGAACAAAAACAACATGTTTTTTTTTTTTCTTTTTTTGATCGTAGTAACCTCGTGATGTAGTGAATGTGGAAACTGGAGTGAACTCCTAAAAGGGTTTATAGCCGATACACGGGTTGAAGCATTCTGATATGCATGCTCCTTCTTACGAAATTTAAAATTTTCAAATAGAATATTTTTCCATTGTAATCGCTCTTGAAAAAACGCTGCAAATTTTTCACTGGGGTTTATTATTTAATGATTCATGATTTGAATTTCTACTAAGCTTTGGAGTGTGCGTGTTTCACAGGTGGTAGAGCGATTATTGAATTTCAGGAGGCACTCAAATATGATCAACTGATCAATCCAAATAGGTATTTTGGTTGAGAACAGATTTACTTCGTGAATTCAGTCTCGTAAATTTCAGTCTTCAGACTTCAAACGGGCGGCATCCAGACTCAAGCTTCAATTTCAAACCGACAGCAATATTAAAAGCAGTCCTTCGTTGGTTTCATACCATTAAGATTGAAGGCCTATAATCAATGAAACTAAAATATCTAGTCAGCATTGGTACCAAATGAAATTCGTGTATTATTTCTCTAGAGTCTAGAAGGTTGTAATGTATCATTTGTAACCACTAACTGGCTGCCTGGCAAGTAGACGGCGCTTAAGGTCTACCCCACCTTCAAGACCGTTGGGTCTTGCGGGTTTTGCCTACCCTACTCCTCCCCCTAAGCGCATCAACGCCAGGATCTAATACGGGTTGTATCCAATTTTTAATGAAAAAACGAAATAAATCGAATTTAAAAATAAATGTTGTCAATCTTGTACATCTTGAGGATTTTGGGAAAAAACAATTTTTCTATGAATTCAGTCGGGAAGTGGGTGAAAAAAAATTCCTGAACATGCAAAGTCAGTATGCGCCCGTGCCGTAGGAAGGTTGGTCGCTCTCTTCGTCCACAATTCTATCTCTATCCCAGGGGTCTTCCAAAATGGATGCATGGAAAAACCGCTGAATTCTTTGAATTCTTTCACTGGGGTTTATTATTCATTTGGCTTGCATTCATTCATTCATGATTTGAATTTCCACTAAGCTTTGGAGTGTGATACACGGGTTGAAGCATTCTGATGTGCTTGCTCCGTCTTACAAAATTTGAAATTTTCAAATATAATATTTTTCCATTGTAATCGCTCTTGAAAAAAAAGCTGCAAATTCTTTCACTGGTTTATTATTCAATGATTCATGATTTGAATTTCTACTAAGCTTTGGAGTGTGCGTGTTTCACAGGTGGTAGAGCGATCACGCTCACTCCAAAGCTTAGTAGAAATTCAAATCATGAACCATTGAATAATAAACACCAGTGAAAGAATTTGCAGCGTTTTTTATATGTATACACGTACGCCATATACCAAAGGCCTTGGACGGCGGCACGAGTTAGGCGTCCATAAAGCGGCTCTTTAGACGTTTCATTTTACGTTGAAAATGTCCTTAGTTATTGTGAAATAAAACCAGTATAGCTATTTAAGTATTTGAGAGACAACTATCAATTCAAATGTCAAAATCTCTAAAAGAAATTAAAATATTTCTTTTATATCTAGTGTATTTTTGATCAGCCTGGGGTGGGGGGGAAGCACGTGCCCCTGTACCCCACCCCTGAATCCGCGCCTGTTAGGTCATGAAAAATCGACAAAATCGTCAAAATATCAAACTGCTATGGCTTCTAAAACCGTTCGTTTTTGGAGGAACTGACCTGGCAGGCCTTTTTTATTCGTTAATGGAAGCAACTACACCAAGTATGAACAAAATTGGAGGGGATCGGTACATTTCGAGCCTGTCTGGGTATGGAATGACCCCATTATCATTAATCATGTATATAGATAATATGTATTTATGATGAAATGCTTCTTGCCTGTTTCTTCCTGCTAATGTCAATTGAAGAAGAAGAGCAATACACTGCCAAGAAGATGGCCCAGCAGCTTTCTCGTTACAATCAAAGTGACACCGTTATAAAATAGAAAATAAAGAAATCTTCAGATGAAAGATGTCGCGGTAATTGGGCAAAGGCTGTTTCAAGAATTTCTCGTTAAGGCACGCGCAGAGCGTACCGCTGATTGTGTTGAGATGAAATTCCTATGGGACCTTAAGAAGCCTTATCTGCATAGTCCCTCAAAATATGAGCTAAATTCATTCGAAATTGTGGAAGTTATGGCTGTAACAAAGAAATGCGGACAGACAGACCGATAGACACGGAAGCGAATTCGTTCAGCTATGAAACGCAGAATGCCAGTGGACATTTTGAATTCGGACAATAAAAAATTTTTGGCTGCTTTGCAGACTCGGAAGCAAAAACATAAAACAAAAAAAAGAAGGATTTTTAATAATTTATTTTGATTTCGTAATTTGATTTGATTGACGTAATCTATCTTGGAACGTAAACCAACTTTTGAGGGAGCGTTTCACAATTTTTCATTGGTCGAAGACAATGGTTCAATATTGAAAATAATAAACCAAAGTTATCGACGGACTTGACGATCTCCTAAACGTGTTATATTCAAGCGCTCATGAAGCTCATCATAAGTTGGAAATTTTCAATTTGACTGCGAAATCTTAGGTCTACAGACTTATGGATTTCGGTTGGTCAACCTGACGAACGTGGAGGCGGAGGCGGCGGAGGAGGGGAGTTGCAGAGAAGTTGGCCGGGGTCGTTATGGGGGGGTGTGGGGGCGGCGGAAGGCGGCATCTCATTGGCCGGCGCCCGCGCAATCCGTCTCATTGGCTCCGCGCTCTTTTTTTCTTCCCCCCCTCCGTCGATCAATTTTGGCGGGTTCATTCACACCTGGGAAGGCGCCGGGTGTCGTGGGGGCGGCGGAGGGGAGGATCTCATTGGGGTTGATTTCCTCAATCAGAGAGGAGGATTGAACTGGGTGATGTTTACATCGACGGTGCCAACCCCCCTCCCATCACCTCCGACGACAGATCGATGAGAATCGATTAGCGGAAAATGCGGCGCCGATTCAATCGCGACGACGATCGATCAATCAATTGGCAGCTCAATCAATTAAGACGACGATCCGTCAGCAGCTACGAGGACAACGCGTGTAGAAACCTGAAGCACCAGACACAACTTACGGGCAATTTGATTTATTTCTGCTCTATTATTTACAGAAATAGACCTTTGTAATCGTAAATCAAAGCTTTGTAACCCCCCCCCCCCTCTCTCTTCTATTACATGTAAACAGGTGCCTCGTGCAAACGATTTCGGTTCACTATTTCAAAAATGAACGTTTGTTATTGCAAATATAACAAATTTGTATAAACCCCCTCCCCTCCCTTTTACTGTAAACATTTGTCTCTGGTAAACGATTTTGGTTCACTATTTTGAACTGTAAACAAATTTGTCTCAGGTGCCTCGTGCAAACGATTTTGGTTCACTATTTCAAAAATGAACGTTTGTTATTGTAAATTACATGTTGTCTCTGGTAAACGATTTTGGTTCACTATTTCAAAAATGAACGTTTGTTATTGTAAATATAACAAATTTTTAAACCCCCCACCACTCCGTTTTACATGTAACCAGGTGCCTCGTGCAAACGATTTTGGTTCACTATTTCAAAAATGAACGTTTGTTATTGTAAATATAACAAATTTTATAACCCCCCTCCACTCCGTTTTACATGTAACCAGGTGCCTCGTGCAAACGATTTTGGTTCACTATTTCAAAAATGAACGTTGTTATTGTAAATATAACAAATTTTTAAACCCCCCACCACTCCGTTTTACATGTAACCAGGTGCCTCGTGCAAACGATTTTGGTTCACTATTTCAAAAATGAACGGTTGTTATTGCAAATATAACAAATTTGTATAAACCCCCCTCCCCTACCTTTTACATGTAACCAGGTGCCTCGTGTAAACGATTTTGGTTCACTATTTCAAAAATGAACGTTCGTTATTGTAAATAGGTATAACAAATTTTTAAACCCCCCACCACTCCGTTTTACATGTAACCAGGTGCCTCGTGCAAACGATTTTGGTTCACTATTTCAAAAATTTTGTTATTGCAAATATAACTATTTACATGTAACCAATGTAAACGATTTTGGTTCACTATTTCAAAAATGAACGTTGTTATTGCAAATATAACAAATTTTTAAACCCCCCACCACTCCGTTTTACATGTAACCAGGTGCCTCGTGCAAACGATTTTGGTTCACTATTTCAAAAATGAACGGTTGTTATTGCAAATATAACAAATTTGTATAAACCCGCCTCCCCTACCTTTTACATGTAACCAGGTGCCTCGTGCAAACGATTTTGGTTCACTATTTCAAAAATGAACGTTTGTTATTGTAAATATAACCAAATTTGTATAAACCCCCCACCACTCCCTTTTACATGTAACCAGCTGCCTCGTGCAAACGATTTTGGTTCACTATTTCAAAAATGAACGTTTGTTATTGCAAATATAACAAATTTGTATAAACCCCCCTCCCCTACCTTTTACATGTAACCAGGTGCCTCGTGTAAACGATTTTGGTTCACTATTTCAAAAATGAACGGTTGTTATTGCAAATATAACAAATTTTTAAACCCCCCACCACTCCGTTTTACATGTAACCAGGTGCCTCGTGCAAACGATTTTGGTTCACTATTTCAAAAATGAACGGTTGTTATTGCAAATATAACAAATTTGTATAAACCCCCCTCCCCTACCTTTTACATGTAACCAGGTGCCTCGTGTAAACGATTTTGGTTCACTATTTCAAAAATGAACGTTTGTTATTGTAAATATAACAAATTTGTATAAACCTCCTATTCATTAAAACAATCAATGCTCTACTCGATATGCCATTAAACCAGGGCACCAAGGGAGGTGAAGGGTTGATTTGTTTATAAAAGGATCCTTTTTCGGAGTTTTTTTTACAAATTTCTCCATTTATTTGAGTAAAATGACTTGCTATAGAACATTAAATCTTCTTTGGGTATCTTCAAGTCTACAGATATACCAGTAACCCCCCCCCCCCCCTGTTTTAGCTAAACCTTTTCATTATATCCAATACCACAATGACTTTTGATCCGGACAAAGTTAACCGATACGCCCAAGTTTTCAATATCACCAACTCCTCAAGTATTACTCTGATCAAAGGATCGCGAGCCCTTCGGATTCCACTTTTCAATAGTTTGAGAATAGTGGTTGTGGGTAGTGGAGTGACCACATTCATTCCGAATCTCTTAATTTGGAGCGTTACATCTGTTTATTCATGTCAGAGACGTTTCGTCCCGCAGCGGGGACTTCCTCAGTCTAACTATGTGTAACAACTAGAGTCATGACTCATTCAGTAAATTTAATTTATGCTGCAGTTCCTCTCCCCTTTTTGATTTTAAAACAGAGCAAAGTTATTTAAGTAATTGACGCAGTTGAGATTAAACAACTGAGCAATAGATACTATGACCAACTTGAGTACATGGACAGGGAGGAGTGGAAAGTTTAACGACAAATACAGAGCTAAAAGTAACCAACAACAAGATATGTGTGGTGCCACCAACATTTCAATGCCTCAAGTATGCTAGTTGTTACACATAGTTAGACTGAGGAAGTCCCCGCTGCGGGACGAAACGTCTCTGACATGAATAAACAGATGTAACGCTCCAAATTAAGAGATTCGGAATAATTTGAGAGCACTTACTGCATCAGTGAATAGTACCACGTCCGATATTAGAGTACCTGCAAGTAAAGAAGTTAAATACTTCAAAGCTAATAAAACAGCCGTGATTTCTGCTGTGAAACTTGAGCATCCTGGAGCTAATCTAAACGTTTGTTTGTGAGAGTTTGTGACATCTAAAAATTCGCATCCAACGATTAAGAGCCATCAGTGAAAAGGATTGTGTGTCTTGCCCATTGGTTGTCTAAATATTCTGAAAATACATTATTTATCAAGTAAGGTGTTACATCCCCACTTGGATAATACCGTTCGAATCTCAAGTTCGCAGGATTTCCGGGAGAATCCTGTCACGTTAGGGCTACGGTGGAGGTCCCCTGCGTCGAAAGATAACCGAGCAGATTCGACTTTGCCTGATCCCCGTAGTGAGAGCGCAAACGTTTTCAAGATCGTTCAAGCAAATATCGCCTGCCCGATCTTCAACTACTTTCCGTTCAGTTGAACTTCTTCCTTCTCTCTATTTTGTGGTCGTGAGCATCGCGATGTCTGGTACCAACAGGGCGGGGAAGGTCGTTCTCCAACGCAGAAAAACTGAATCCAACGAGTAAGCAAGTTCAAATCATTTCTCGCTCTTTTTTAAGACGTCTCTCTGAAACAAGGCCTTGTAACTGGAGGGACCTATTAGGATCGGTCCAGGAGGTTGTGGGACTATCCAAACATGATCATACAACTCCGTTTCAGATCATTCAAAAGCCGAATTCTTGAAAAATATTTGAAGTTTTGAAGAAATTTTTTCCTTGGGGGAGAAAAAACAATAGATCACGGATATGTCCATTGTTGGAGGTGTAATTAGAAAATTAAAATGAGGAAATAAATAAAATATTCACGAGATATTTTATGAAAAATGTATTGGCATTGAACATTGATGAACAAAATTTGGAAATATTGGTGGTAGCGTTAGTAATGCACGATAAATTCTCCGGACTCTAAGGTGTGGCACATGAATTTTCATTGTTTTTTAACGCTGATTCACGTGATGCTATCCATTTCTTGATTACACTCAATTTTTGCGGAATATGACCGAAATTTGTTTATTTCGCGTGAAACATCATCATTTATGCCTACTTTCGACTCTCAGATTAGGATGATTTTTCATTTGATCACTGAACAAGGTTTCAATCTTCTATTTTTACATTTTTCAACCAGACCTAGTAAATTAAACCCCGTAATAATACGAATATAGGGGCCTAAAATGAAAAAGCGGACGCGAAATAAACAAATTTTGGTCATTATTCAGCAAAACTTGAGTCGAATCAACAAACGGATAGCATCACATGTAGAAAAACGCTGCAAATTCTTTCACTGGGGTTTATTATTCAATGATTCATGATTTGAATTTCTGCTAAGCTTTGGATTGTGCGTGTTTCACAGGTGATAGAGCGATTATTGAATTTCAGGAGGCACACAAATATGATCAACCGATCAATCCAAATAGGTATTTTGTTTGAGAACCGATTTACGATAATAATCGCTCTACCGATTTTCAATAATCGCTCTACCGCTTGTGAAACACGCACACTCCAAAGCTTAGTAGAAATTAAAATCATGAATGCGAGCCAAATGAATAAAATTGAATAATAAACCCCAGTGAAAGAATTCGCAGCGTTTTTTTCAGATGGGGCAAAAACGCCGAACGCGGGGAAAGAACCCGAGGACCTAGGATTGTGAGTCCCACACCAAACCCTTGTGCTACGGGTTTACATAAGTCCTTAATACTGCTCTAATAGTTATTAGCAATGCGAAGTCATCTTTCCGATAGGGATGCAGAAGATGATGTTGGCAGCATAAATCATGCCATACATCGGGAAAAAATGGTTTGAGCTACAGACCTGGGGAGGGTCATTACGAACGTAAATTGGTTCTCAACCAAAATACCTATTTGGATTGATCAGTTGATCATATTTGTGTGCCTCCTGAAATTCAATAATCGCTCTACCACCTGTGAAACACTCACACTCCAAAGTTTAGTAGAAATTCAAATCATGAACTCAAGCCAAATGAATAAAGTTGAATAATAAACCCCAGTAAAAGAATTTGCAGCGTATCAAATTTTATGGTTTTTGAATTTGTTTTTTATTTTTTAATTTTTTTTAATGGTTTTATGGCACTGGTGTCACGTACATACAGCGTTTTGTTTTGTCTTAGGCCTAGGTGTGTCTGCGGGGCAAAACGTTTCTCTTGTGTCCAAGTGTGTATACCATATTCATATGGGGCAAAAATTTTCCTGCCGAACGGGGAGCGAACCCGATGACCTGGGGTTGAGAGTTTTCATAATTTGTTTACTTAGCAATGCGAAGACTGATGTTGGCAGCACAAAATCATGTCATATATCGGGAATGGTTTGAGCTAAAAAAATGCTGTCATCGATGATAAGATGTGATATCTTATATTATAACCACAACCAACTGTTGGATTGTGAAATGTGTTAAAAGAAGCTTGTCGGAAAAACCTTATCCTCGTTGGTTGTTGAGATTTTAGTGAAGGTGTTAAATTATGTAAATGATTATTTCGAATTATCAAAGGAAAATCAACCCCGGCAAGGTGAAAGCGTTGGTACGAAATGAAGTGTTGATTAGTACATTTATTAATTTTCACTTTACAAAGGAGGTAGTTTGACACATGCGGACATAGCTGGCCCCTCGTTTCACATTGTTCGTCACATTTCACATATCGGTTTTCTCGTTTTTTCAGCGCTGATTCTTCGGATTTCGCGAAGAGGAAGAGAAGTTCAGTGATGATGGATATGGACAGCTCGAGGATCGAAGACATGGAGGTGATGATAGAGGAATCCGGCTTGCCGGCAGAACTGAATCAGTTGAATACAACCGAACTACTTTCAGCGGTACACAATTATCAAGGGATCACCGGCTTCCTTAGGTAATATTATGGTAAAAGTCGAGAATGGGTGACGCCTTCCTTATCAGGCCGTTGCCATACTGAAAAACCAGATGTCCCCTATCGATATAGGTCCACTTTTTCGGTGTGTGTTTGAATGTGTTCTGTCTTGTTTGCTGGTCTGGATGCTCGCATCTCAAAAACGAAGAAATATCCTAAATATTTGTTTATTATCATGCAAAGGTCCACATCCAATCTAAAAGAATGAAAGTATTTAAATCCCCCCTAAAGGTGGATAGGTTAAGATGCCATAACATACGAATAATAAACAACATTAAGGATTAATAAAATAACATTAACATCTGAATTAACGGGTGTTCTTCGTTACTCCCCCCCATTTTCAAATGCTCGTCGCTTCATGAAATTATAACAAAACGCTGCAAATTCTTTCACTAGGGTTTATTATTCAATTGGCTTGCGTTCATGATTTGAATTTCTACTAAGCTTTGGAGTCTGCGTGTTTAACAGGATAGGGCGATTATTGAAATTCGGGAGGCACACAAATATGATCAACTGATCAATCCAAATAGGTATTTTGGTCGAGAACAGATTCACGTGCTCCATGCGTATCTCCTGAAATTCAATAATCGCCCTATCCTGGTTTGAAACACGCACACTCCAAAGCTTAGTAGAAATTCAAATCATGAACGCAACGCCAATTGAATAATAAACCCCAGTGAAAGAATTTGCAGCGTTTTTTCCCCATAATACCCCCCCAAAATAAGAACATCTATAATTTATCAAGTCCTTTAGCACTCGTATTGCGTTAAAACTTCCCCAAATCCAAATTTAAACGATGTAGCCAAAGGTAGACAGATGTAGAGGAGGCACACAAATATCATTAACTGATCAATCCAAATAGGTGTTTTGGATGAGAACCGATTTACGTGGTCTATGCATATCTCCTGAAATTCAATAATCGCTCTATCACCTGTAAAACACGCACACTCCGAAGCTTAGTAAGATTCAAATCATGAACGCAAGCGAATTGAATAATAAATCCCAGTGAAAGAATACTTATTTACCCCAGTAATAATATTGGATAATAAACCCCAGTAATACTATTGAATAATATTCACCTATATATTATCAGCGTTTCATGCATATCAGAATGCTGCAACCCGTGTATCGGCTACTAACTACACTACAAGTATTCACATCGGCTATCACTCCAGTATCCACATTCACTACAACTCGACGCTATCGGACATCACTAGGTTACAAACAAACAATAATAAACCAAAAACGAAAATGTTGGCACCATCAATCGGGCCAAACATCGGGAATGTGGTTTGACCTACAAACGTGGGAAGGTCTCATTCGATTCCTCATGGTATGTTCTTCAAAAAGAGTTTACAAATTTCAATCTCTTAACTTTCGTTCAAAGGATTTCATCGCTCTATATCTCATACCTGCACGTCCTCACACCCCCGTTCCTGCGAATTGTTGTTTAGAGATAGGCAAGCTTACTTGTTGATATTAGGCGAGGGTTTGTGATATTTTCGGAGGTTTTCCTATCGTGAAAGTTTCGAAGTACTTTCGGCTCTTGATTTCTTCGTCAGTTGCGTTCCTCTTTCAAAGCGTTCCACGTTACCTACCGACCTGTCTTTAAAAAAGCAACTTTTCATTCAGCTATTTAGATGAAATGTGAGACAATTAACAACAAAATATGATTTGTTCATTTTTGTTGCAGTGAAGATCAATATGACCCACTGGGACCTGAAGTAGCGAGCAACATAAAAGTGGTAAGCAAATTAATGTGAACTATGTTATATGAATTTGATAGGCGTATGGAGTGTGATATAAACTTTAGCTTAATTAATATGGGAAGCCACTCAAAATGTAATCTGATGAATTTTTCCTCATTTTCAATCATTTTTGGAAAATATCTTGTAATTTTTTTGGAAAAAATGCAGATTTCGCGAAAGAATCCAAAATTCGCAAGAATATGCAAATTTGGATTTGAAATCTTGAAAGAATGGATATGATCCAGAATGAATACTCACTAAAAAAAACGCATCTGCAAATATGCAGAATTCCAGGCTCTACCTTGTAGTTAGGTGTTCAACTTTCCTACAATATTGATAAAATTATTTCTATTCCTGGTGAGACACCCTCACATTGTAAACGTCGTTGGTGTTGCACATTCTCGTCTTTCTTATTACTTGTGGACTACTTGAACATATTGTACACGATTTCTTGCACCTGACGATGGAAGTTGCTCATCCATTTCACAGTTTTGCTTGAAATCGACGGATCTGGGGATCTTGATGAAACTTATTTGTACAGGAGGTGAATGTGATA
Source organism: Creontiades dilutus (assembly GCA_031894815.1). NCBI lineage: Eukaryota > Metazoa > Arthropoda > Insecta > Hemiptera > Miridae > Creontiades > Creontiades dilutus. The sequence goes on from JAVIWC010000663.1 coordinate 136,047, forward strand.
TATTCGAGAGACATAGAACAAAGTTATGTACCTTCCTGAATAATTCGCTGCAGGTGTAAGTCAGAGTTAGTTTGTTAATGATATTACTCAGTGCAATAAGCTTATAAAAAACGCTGCAAATTCTTTAACTGGGGTTTATTCAATTTTATTAATTTGGCTCTAAATTATTTCCCCACGATGTTCATTTGTGTTTAACATGAACTCTTCTAAGTTAAAAAATTCTGCACCAATTATCAACTATGAAGATCCACAACAGATATCAACTCGTAATTATATTGAAACTCGTGATCTTTAGAACCCTCACAAAATGTTTTGGATTTTCAAATTGCCTTGTACAACAATTAGAAACACAAAAAAAAATGATTTCACTGGGGTTTATTATTCAGTGATTCATGATTTCAAATATCTACTAAGCTTTGTTGCAGGTGATGAAGTATTATTAAATTTCGTTCTCATTGAGGCACACAAATATGATCAACTGATATATCCAAATAGGTATTTTGGTTGAGAACCGATTTACGTGCTCTATGCATATCTCCTGAAATTCAATAATTGCTTTATCACCTGTGAGACAACACTCCAAAGCTTAGTAGAAATTCAAATTATGTATGCAAGGCAAATGAATAAAATTGAATAATAAACCCCAGTTTAGCGTTTTTTTTTTCATATGGGGCAAAAACGTGAACGGGGAATGAACGCGAGGACCTGGGATTGTGAGTGTGATATAAACTTTACTTAATTAATATGGGGTTACTGCTGTAATTTGTTTACTTAGCATTTTCAATCACTGATTTCCATAAGATCATGCCATAAATCGGGAATGGTTTGAGCTGCAACCTGGGGAGGGGCTCATTCGATTTCGATCAAATTCTTAAAAAAAAAATACCATATTTCCGCCTTGATTTTTTGAGAAGGGATTTCACGAAAACTTTGACAACCGTTAAGTTATCTTAAATTAAGTGAGAGAGCTCACTGAAGAATTGGGGCGTTGTCGGCCCAATATGGATTTTTCCTGAAAATCAGTTTTTTGCTCTCAGCCGTTTGGGAAAACAACGTGAAACTCGGGCGGACGGACAAAAATTTGTATTGAATTTCAGAAAGACATAATTTGGATTCTACACCCTTGAAACGTAAACCATGAAATTTTCTGGGGGTTAGAAACTTTTTTTTTAAGCCTTGCGATTAACTGTGTTTCATGGTGCAAATAATAAACCAAAATTAAATAAAAAATACGGAAAATGCCCATTGCAATACTTAAGTTTCAAGCCCCTCCAAAATTTCAGATAAAATGATCAACAACACAATTATCTGCAGATAAGATTTTATCGAGTTTCACAAATTGTTAACGGTGATGATGGTGAAGATTTTTGGCTCCATTAGTTTTGGATCACATTTCAAAATAAAATTTTTTTATTCCCCTCCACTTTCAGAAAACACATTTCACAAATCTGAAGATTTGAAACTTTTATCGTGATTCAAAATTGTTCAGTTTACCCGGTTTCGATTGATTTTTACTAAAATGGCTTTCCCCAGTCCATTAGTTTTGGATCAAGGCATTTCAAGAAAAATTCGAAAACAACAAGAAAGATTTAACAAGTTCATGTTGATTTTTTATATTTTTGATTTTTTTTGTAAGTATCGGACCTCCACGTTGAAGTGTTGAGGTTGAACTTGAGTCAGATGAGAAAGTTTTGTTTTAGTGATCCAAGGTGATTAAAGTTCGATTTCCGACATTTCTAAAAACCCCCACCAACTTGGGGAAAAGCAATGTTTTGCTACGGTGTTCAAACCCGTGTTGTAAGTTGAACTTGAGGTTGAACTTAAGCTTTTATTGACCATGTCCATGTTTCAAAAACGTTTTTTCCTCATTAAATTCTAGGAGGGCTACATCCGACACGATCAAATGACTCAACATCAATCTCCCTCCGAACTTCCCAATTCCACGATGCCATCTGCGCCTCTCCCCACGTGTACCCACCCGTGTCTGGAAGATTTCGAGGGTGACTACGGCTTCTCTTTGTGCTACGATGCTCTCAACACGTCTGGCAACGCCAACTCGTGGTCGGTACGTATTATTTCTTATCAAGGAAGGGTACGGGTGTGTTCCTGGGGAGTTGCTAATAGTTTATTTTGCCTATCAAACAGAGAAATTTCCAGTGATAAAGGTGCGTTAACGGAGAATAGGGGTGGGTAGTGAGTGAGTGACCTTGTCTCAAAGAACTTCTCTTTCAAGTGAACTTGTCCCAAATGACCTGCAGAGGGAGGACCTGCAGTTCATCACGAGACGTTTGCGACAGCATGACTCCCCGCGGCCGACGTTCGAACTACTCGGATGGTCGCGAACTTCTCAAGAGAAGTTTTGCAGGTCGCAAACGTTCTTGACAACATGACTCCTGCGGCCGATGTTCGAACTACTCGGAGACCTGCCAAAGTGTTCTTCAAAAAGTGACCTGCAGTTCACCCATCCGCCATTAGCTCGGGTTTCCTTCTAGTCAACGAAGGACTCCCCTCACCGCAGAGTCAATACCATTCAAATTTACTATATACTAAACTATAATGGTCGATACTATACTCATCACAGAGTCGATTATGTTTAATTAGTAGGTATTTATATGAAAATTTGCAGGAGGACTAGAAAAATGACTGGGGAGTAGGAAAAGAGACCAGTAGATGACTGTCATTTACCAAATTCTGACGGATGACTAAGATAATAGAGGTTGACGGTCAAGCCACGAGATAGCAGTAGCGGTGGTGACTGTATCAGAATAGAGACGACGAACTGCAAGTCCCATTCATTCGGTCCTGCAGTTCAAATTCATCCACGGAGTGAACTGGTGAACTTCTCCCACTGACCTTGTCTTTTGGACTGAGTGACCTGCAGGTCGTCCACTCCCTCAGGTGACCTGGGTTTACACACCTCTAACGGAGAATCTTCCATCTTAGCTCATACTGAATTCTTAATCAGCTGATCTAGTCTTAAAATAGCTATTTATTTGTTTTAATATTTTTGTTGAACGGTGATGTCGCGTGTTTTTCTTCCTGATAACATTCAAATTTTTATATTGACAAGTCGTGACAAAAAGTACGAGGCACGTCCAGAAACTAAAAACACTTGATTTTTCAGTTTAAAAAAGTGTATTTGAAAAAAAAATGTAACAGGGACATAATCGCCTTCCCGTTCTATGCAGGTTTTGAGCCTGGGCACAAGCTTTCTAATGCCCTCTTCGAAAAAATCGCCCCCTTCTGCCAATTTAGGACCTCTTCTTCAACTTCCTGATCGGTTGAAAATCTTTTTCCGCCCATGTGGGTCTTTAGAGAGGTGAACAGATGAAAATCTGAAGGGGCCAAGTCGGGGGAGCAATAAAAAAAAATTAAAAAAACGGAGTAAGATAGAACGTTTTCTCAACAAACAAAAAATCAACAATTTGGATCCTTTCATCAAATTCACCCTTGAATTGGGTGGAAATAAGTTAAATTTTATTGACTTGTCTATCTCATTAATTAACAAAAGGCATGATTTCTACATTTATAGAAAAAATACCTACAGGGATATTCATAGCACTTCAAATCATCCTTTAGTTCATAAACTGAAAGGATCCTTCAACCTTCCATACTACTATGGAAACCTTCCAAATTATGATCAATAGGGCACTGTCCATACCAATGAATGATCAGAATTTATTGAAAGAAAAATCTGTTATTAAAAGTATAGCCGTAAGTAATGGATATGGGGGAGAACTTGTTGATTCCATTTGGAATAAGGTTCTTAGGAAAAGGTACCTATTCTATTTGGGTACGGTTAAGGATAAAATTAACGTTCAGGATAAAAGTGGGGTTTATAAACTAAAATGTTCATGTGGGTTTGAGTACTGTGGTCAAACTGGTAGAAAATTTAAGGAACGAATAAAAGAGCATGAAAAGGATTTCAGGGACAACAAAGGTGATTCTGCCTTTGCAAGTCATCTGAATGAATCCAATCATAGCTTCGGTTTTGATCTGACAAACAGGCAATATGTAGAATTTCCTCACTTTTGCCCAAAAGGGAGGTATGTTTGATGTGCTAGAAAAATTCGAAATTGTTAAGAGTGATAAGTTAGGAAAATGTTTAAATGATGTCATTCCTCAAAATATTTCGCCATTATTGGGCTCTTTCTTGCCGCTGTCACCAGCCGCCCGTGGTAACAACTACTCGTACACGAATCTACGAATAACGGGAATCATTCTTGTTGCCAATATTTGTATTTTATCTTTTTAAATCTCAGTTGGATCTCTGCAGGTGTTTCCGAGTGTACCTAGGAGGCATTATCTCAGGATGCGCAGTCCAGTGCGTAGGAGGGTTATATAATAAATCAGAAATAATGAACCTTTGTTAATAATTACCAGCGGTGTTGATTCTTGTGCTGCAATCGAATACACTTCTTATTTTTCAGTACTCTGAGGTTCTGAAGCAAGTGTTCATAAAAATGAACAACGTGCTGATGATTCAGTTTAAAACGAAAAGACCACTCGATAGCAACGGATTCTTCATCAGGGCCCTTCTCGTCTATCAAAACAACGACTTCATGAGCCAGGCAGTGAACAGATGTTCCATCCATTGGATTGACGATGATTCATCTCAGTTGGGTAAGCTTTATTAATCATGAAGTTGTAATATTGCATTTTCCAGTTGAATTAAACCTTTTCCCAATACAATTACACTTTTTTCCAAAATAATTACTCTCTTTATTCCCTTTGGCTCCTAGAGGTTTGGCTTTAAATGGTTGGTGAAAATGGTCCTTGCCCTGGTTTTTAGTCTATTGTATTTCACTTATTCCCCAGCTCATAGGTCTCCGAAGTTCTGCGAATGTGAACAGTACCACCTGGCAGGGCATGTTCTGAGGTGCCAGACAGCAGGAGCCCAGTACCAGTTCGATCCCAACAGCGAGCGGCACAGCGTGGTGGTTGACGTCCCCAGAGTTCCTCAAGTCGGCTCCGGATACCTCAAAGCCGTCCATTATTTCTTCTCGTGTAAAACCAGTTGCCCGAAAGGGATGCAGAGGCGAGCTGTTCAGGTTGTCTTCACTCTCGAAAATGACAGGTTTGTGCGATTCTAATCATCTAAGAATGGGGTTGTGTTGACTTCATTTAATTCGTTATCTTTAAAATGTAATCTGAAATTTAAATTGAACATGTCATAACTATAATATGAAGAACTGCAATGAAACTAATACAATGTCTTACATGCTAATAATTGTATTGAATTTGTGAGGTGATGGAATGTTATAGTTGCCCCTTCCAAGCAGGTGGATGCATTGATAATGCTCCGCCACGCTCAGAGGATGATCCAGACGCTTGCAGGCGTCCGATTCATCTCCCAAGGCGACAGATTCTAAAATCGGGAAGGGGCCAACTAACCATATCCATCACAAATTGAAAAATTCAATGTTTGATTAAAACAACTAGGTATTGATTCAACAAAATTTTTAACTACAGTAGAGTCTCGATTATCGGACCTAAACCCTGGCAAGGCCGGACAACACGGAAAATGATGAAAACGTTATTGTAAAAGATTTAAATTTATTCACAAATTAAAAACAGCACAGATAAATGTAATTCTGTATAGCTGATTAAAAAGATTTGGATTGTACAAACGAAAATGTAGTAAAGAAAAACACATATGTATTACAATTAATAAGTATATGTACTAGTGAACTCACCAACAATGTCGTGAAACATAGATAAAAACTTAGGCTTGGGTAAAAAAGTCATGGTCGGATAACTCGGAAGGTCGCGGATAACCGAAGGTCAGATGACCGAGACTCTACTGTAATTACAATTATGATTAATATGGAACTTATGATTAAACATTAAATATCAAGAAAACCACAGAAAACACTTGATCACCAAAAACAAAAACATTGTTCGAAACACTGAAGAAAGCTACATCCTTGGTTACTAGCGCTCATTGACTTGCCCCATTGCCAAGGACAGACTCCAAAACTTGGCTATATGGGATTTTGGAGTGTCAACCGAAATTGGTGACTGTTTTTCTCTGAAATCTACGGGTTTTCACTCGCATTCAGTTGAGTTGAGACTTGCTGATTGGCGGATGTTCTCGTATGACAACCAGTCGTAAAAAACATAATTATACTATATTTTAGCATTATTAGGCAAAGGAATATCAGATCGAGTTGAAGACTTGCTGAATTATAAAAACTTATACCATATTTTCATTATTAGGCAAAGGAATATCAATTATATATAATCAAATTATCAATCAAATTATATATAATTAAGTAGAATCCAGGCCCCTATGTTGAATATAAACAAAAAAAAAATGTCTGCCAAGTGGGTGTGGCACATAGCTTCCTCGTATTCATAACATGACTGTATAGATCATTGAATGATGGTTCAATATGGTTCGATCCAAACTCGAGGCTAAAACTTTATTTTATCTTTATACTCACGAGGACCATCTTTACATCAGTCCGAACAATCCCTGAAATTTTCTTCGAAATTGGTCAAGAACTCCCGGAGTTATGCGCGTAACAAGGATTTCACGTTTGCGCATGCGCAGAGGCTACTATTGATCCGGGGGTCATGAAACCCATAGGGGACCATCTACACCCCAACCCACACAATCCCTGAAAATTTCATCAAAATCGGACTATAACTTCGTGTAGTTTTGCCCGTAACAAGGATTTGCTGACAGACAGACAGACACGGAACCAAAATTGTTCAGAAAGGTCTAAAACGCAAAATGCGAGTGGAATTTTTGATTTTGGAGACAAAAAAATTTCACATTCCGAAAGTGAAAACGATGCTTCCGCTACCTTGGTAGACTCGGAAGCAATAACACTGAGAGTGTTAACCCCCTTCCCAGGAGTACCCCTCACGATTTTGGGCCTGGTAGGGTGAGATAGAGGGAGTGTCTGTAGCAACATTTATTTAGTGATTACATCGTGTTTATGTTGTTTTGTAGGTGCCAAGTCTTTGGAAGGAAAGTCCTTCCAGTGAAAATTTGTAGCTGCCCAAAAAGGGATAGAGATCGACAGGAGAAAGACCTTAAAGGAGAGGCAGTTCCTTTTGAGAGGAAAGGAGCGAAGCCTCCAATGTCCATCGTGGACGTGAAGCCAACCAAAATCGTACGAGAAGCTGCCATCTACAATCTCCAACTTCGACACGCTACGGTGAGTCACACAGTCAGTTGTCTTCTACATGTTGTTTAAGGGTAGGGTAACCTGTTGTACCCAGGGCCACTTTTTCTTCAAATCGTAATTTTAGTATCAAAGTACTCTTATTCCGTGCTAGTTTTAAATTTTATCGTTGAAGCAACTCTTCAGTAATAATTCTCATTTTCTTAATTATTTATCAAATCATTGTTTTTTATACAACAGCATGTTTTTGAAGAAATGGGAAAGTGGCCCTGGGTACGACAATCCGTTGTACTCAAGGGCAGAGGGTGTTGAACCCAGGGCCACCACAGTTGATCACTAACTTTAGAAGAAAATACGCCAACAACTCGAATAGCCGCTTTATTTATACCTTAAAATAACATTATTTAATATCACATTGATTTTTATACAAGATCTTATACTCCTTAAAATCACTTCGCTGGTTCCACATCGGAATCCCATACTAAAAACGCAGCCCGACTTAAGGTCGAATAGATTTTGATTAGGTATAGTTCCAAAATCGTATTAATCACAGCTTAGAATAGGCTAAATCATACCAAGGCACTATAAGATGAAATTATGGGAAATTCCGAAATTAATTTTCTATGTAACTAGTTAAATATCACATGAAATCACAGCTTGACTTGGGAACGACAAGAATAGGACTAGAAAGAAATTTTATAGGGCTAAAAAATTCCATTGTAACGTTAACCAGAGACTATATTGTAGCTAATATAATATAGCTTCATAACTTCTATGGCTTATAATTTTCAACAATGAACCTTTGTAGTCAACCAGAATATAGCGATAAATTGTGGGCCTTTCTTGAAATGGAGGCAAAAAAACGTGGGAATACGCCTATAGTAGGAAAGAGTGAAAATCACAAATATACTAACTTAATGGAAACTGAAATTTGTCAACAAGGTCTATCGAAATGACGTAAATTAAATTACATTTAAACCTTGGAAGTCGGCAGAATATTTCATTTGTTCCCTCCTTAGAAAAACTGGATCTGGCAGAACCTTAAGAATGTGCTCGTTCTTAACTTGATGAAATCTTCCTGTTGATGCCAAATTAAAAAAATCTTTCTTTTTTTCTAGTAAACTTTACGGTTGATTGATCAGAGGGCGGTGGTTTTTTTTTATACACACAAAACTTCATGGCATCCGAAAAAGATTGATTTACTTATAGTAATAACAAAATTGACTATGTTGGTTTAATTTTATACTCCCAATCTTATTTCCTACAATATTGTTTCAGACATTGTACACGGGGCCGGCACCTGTTGTTGTACCAAGGGCCGGACCTGGGTACAATGAAAAAACGGCCCTGAGTACAAAGAAGTATCGAAAATTAAACCAGCTCAAAAACACTCACAAAAACTTATAACAGCTCACACGGGTCTATCACTTTTATCATGCACACTTGATATGGAATTTTTACATGTGCCTGGAAAAGGCTATGTAGCATGATAGATAAATAACTGTTATGATTTTTTCTTCTGCTTCAACTTTTGATCGGCCCTGGGTACACCTGGTTACCCTATGTCTCAATTAGGGATAGGGGTACAAGACTAGTCTAAACCTTACTTAACTCTTATGTTGCTGTTTAAAAGGTGAGTGCAGTTTTTAACAGGTGGAGAAGTTCTTAAACCACAGTTACAGATTGGGATAGAAGCTAAGCTCTGTTTAAAGTTGAACGGCCGTTCGAAAAACTCAATAACTCTTGTAGCGAATGTATTTAGCTTTTAATTTGTACGGAGTTATGATGCAAACATTGGTCAACAACTTGGTTTTTCGAGGTTTTTATTAAGAACAGCCATAAGAAAAACGACCCAACGCCCTTGACGGGGGTGCTCAACTTCGGAAATTTGACATTGGCTCTTCATTTTTGGGCCTTTAGGGTTACATATTATGTGTTGAAGGTGAGATAATGAGATAATACCAATTTTTAAGGCATGATGTCATATGACATCACCCGTGAGCCACGAAAGTCCGAGTTATGCAAACCCGCAATGACTCAACGATTTTGTTCTTCCTGACTATTTGCGTACGGTAAACGCCCTGAAACTCCCCCAAAATCATGTTCGGTTGTGAAGAGTTATTACCCACAATGAGGGGGAAGAAATAGGTAAATTGTACGAAATAAAGACTGTTATTGACGAGTCTTTCATAAAATAAAATTAACACTTCGAGGGGAAACTGGGCATTCTATACTGTACGTGGGGGGCAGATTGGGATAGAAGCTAAGTTCTGTTAAGAGTTGAGCGGCCGTTTGAAGGCATTTAAACAGAGTTTTATGGGTTTTAGAAGCGAACTTGGATTCAACCAGTGGCGAAGCCTGTGGTCATCTCTGGATTCGGCGATGACCAGACGATTTAATAAATTAGTTAATACTAATGTTAAATATACAATTTCCTCTTTATAAAAAAGAAATGTTCTTGCTCGCAGTTGGAGCAATTACCGCCTCATTGGCGACGTTAGGGCTTGTGTGGGAGCGTTGTAATTCTGCGTATCTCATACACCCCCCTGCACCCTCTGCAAAGGGCCCCCTCCTCTTACTCCCTCCGAAACATCGACCAATCAAATCGCTTAAAGGCTCGTGCTGAAACACGCAACTTCGAGCGAGTCCAGCTACCTTCGGGAGCTCTCGTGACTTCTAAGTGGCGTCCGTGGAATTTAAGTTCAAAGTCACAATGACAGGGTTACCGTAGCAAGCGATTTTCATCCTTAAGGCGGGGTTTTTAGACTTCAAAGTGGTTTGTGATGCGTGGTTCAAAAAGTGTCATTCAAAGCTGTATTTGAACTGATTTCAACAATAAAAAACGCGAGTTTTTCATACGTCAAAAATACTTTAGATTGCCGTTTTTGACAGGTAATTTTTCAAAATTTCCCGGGGAAAGTGCCCCCCAGGACCCCCCACTTCTGGTTACTAATCGCCGCCACTGGCGATGACCTAGCGAAAATGTCACACCTCGCCACTGGATTCAACTATCAGTTTCACTGTTTGTTCGTTATTTCGTTGTATTTAGTTATACCTATCTCATTCATCAGTGCGAAAATGGCATTCAGTCCACAAGGTGTTTCTTACAATGAGGACATTCTTGAGTTGATAGAAGTGTTTTCAAGGTTGCCCTGTTTATTCCCACTTGGATGCCAAAATCATTCCGAAAAGTGGATGAAAGATTTTTTTTCCAAGATTTTCCATGTCCAAAATGACCGTGTGGATGGTTTAGCAACAAAATTAGGGCCAAATAAGCACGTCAATAAGGAACAAGGCCGTAGCTCCTGACTTGAAGCTGCTGCTGACATTGAGGTATCATGGAACATGGTGTATGACCAGAGTTGTCGCCTTTTAGAGGTCGGTACAGTACCGCCAAATAGCCTTTTAGAGGCCAATACTGTACCAGCGTATAGCCTCAACAATAGTTCATTGTCTCAACCATAGTTTATTGGTTAGCAGAGGAGTTATGGTGGATCTGGTATGGGTTAAAGCTCATGCAAATATAAGACCGAACGAAATAGCAGACGAGGCTCCAGTTGATTGCCACACAAATCTGGACATGGAGAAGCAGATCTGGACAGAGCAAAATGAGCATGTACAAGAAATGGAATACCAAGTATTCAGAGAATACGGAGAAGGAGGGAGAGTACTATCTCACGATACAACCTACAATACCAAGACAACTCTGGTTCCATGATGGAGAATTCGATCGAAAATTCATTAAAATAATATCAAGATTGCGATTCAATCATCAAAGGCTGCCCGCGCATCTCTACAAAATAGGCGTGCTGGAAAATCTCAAATGCCCATGTAACGGAGTGGACGAGGGGGACACGAATCATGTAATTTTGCAGTGCTCCAAGTACGACCGAAAACGCGTGGAACTGCTATAATAAGATTATTAAAGAGGACATTGAACTCCCTACAAACTCCAGCTGCTTATTGCAACAGAGAGCAACGTACAGTGCAATAGTTGATACGGACCAAGTCACTCGCGACGAAGTTGTGGAAACCCATTTCAAATAAAAACGGAGTAGGATAGAACGTTGTCTATATTTCCAAGAAAGTAAAGAGTTACACTGTTAAATCGATTTCGACGGTTAGGTTATCATCAGTAACAAACATGAACTGAAAGTACATCACAGAAAGCATATCTTATATAGGATCGAGTGAGAGGAGATTGAATCCTATTGGCTCAAGGAAGTGAAAGGGGGCGGGGAGGACCAACCAATCACTCAAGGCTTACAAAGTGAAAGGGGCACAAACAGTATCATTATGGAGAGGCGGAACCAAACAAGAAAGAACCCAATAATGGTGAAATATTTTGAGGAATGACTTCATTTAAACATTTTCCTGACCTATCACTTTTGACAATTTCGAATTTTTCTAGCACATCCAACATACCTCCCTTTGGGCAAAAGTGAGGAAATTCTACATATTGCCTGTTTGTCAGATCAAAACTGAAACTATGATTGGATTCATTCAGATGACTTGCAAAGGCGGAATCACCCTTGTTGTCCCTGAAGTCCTTTTCATGCTCTTTTATTCGTTCCCTAAATTTCCTACCAGTTTGACCACAGTACTCAAGCCCACAAGAACATTTTAGTTTATAAACCCCACTTTTATCCTGAACGTTAATTTTATCCTTAACCGTACCCAAAGAAGATTTGAGATTATTTTTATTCTTAAACCCAACGTTGAAACTCCTGGACGACAGAATTTTACCGAGTTAATCCGAAATTTTCCCATAATAAGGTATACTAATCCACTTTTTCTCTTCCAACTCAAAAGAGTGTTAACAGTGTATTGTGTTAACAGTGTAACTCTTTACTTTCGTGGAAATATAGACAACGTTCTATCCTACTCCGTTTTTATTTGCAATAGTTAATTTTGTGAAATCCGCAGAAATAGAACTATAAAAATAAGTGCACCAGGTTATTGTAGCTTGTCTTGCTTAATAAAGGCAACTTCATGAAAAGGTGTAAACGATTAAGTAAATAATTTTAAAAAATAAATAAAATATATATATTAAAAAAATAAATAAAATATATATATTAAAAAAATAAATAAAATATATATATATAAAATATATATATTTAAAAAAAAAAAATATATATATATTAAAAAAAATTTAAAAATGATAAAAAAGGTGTTAACCAATAAAAAGGTGTAAACCAATATACATATATATATATATAATTATAACTAACATTTAATGACATGGCTGTAGGTGCAGTAGGAAAAATGTATAGATATTAAGAACCATTGTTTTACATGGCTAAATACACGAAGCCAATAAAGGAAAAAATATAGTTTATTGCATTATCGAATTCATTTCAGCATGTTATTTATTTGAAAATGTTCAGTCCCTCGCTTCAGCACTCATCTTTTCATTCTATTTTCAGCGAGAGAGCTTGGAGTCGGCGCTCATCGATCTCGTCGCCAAGCAAAAGAAGGATTTCAACCAAATGAAAACGTTGTTGAACAACATAGAATTCCGTCACAACTCGATGGCGGAAATAGTGAGGCAGTTCTCACTCAATCGGCAGGAGCCCCAGTGAATTTTAAATTCAGATTTTATTTTTTATTTATTTATTTTTTTAATCTCAACTCGTTGGTTGAAGTTTTCGTCTGTGAATTGTACTGTTTTTGACCGCTCAGTGATTATCCCTTCTTTTACACGGTCAAATATGACAATAACATGCGTGAACAGCTGTCAGTTTTAACTAAACAGTGTCTAAAAAGGTTAATTTTTTTTAATTTTTATATAATTATCAACCTGTCTAAATAACTATATAATTGATCTATTTTATTTCAATTCAAATTTACCCACCGTACTTCAGGAGGAGTAGCTTAATTTAAACTTTTTATATGAATGAATTCAAACGAAAATGTTTCTTTCTATTTTAAAACTTAGTAGGTGACTAGGCATTGGGAATTGTGATTGCGAAAATGAAAAGGGAATCCTTATTCCTGCAATTTTCCTCAAGTAATTATGGTTACTTGAGTAAGCGCGATATTGTATATCGCTTTGTTAATTAGGTACCAAGTATTTAACAAGGACCAACTAATTTTCAATTAATCCATCAACTGATCGTAGTTTTGATCTACATTGTTCGGCAATGTGAATTAATATTATTGTGGGTTTTTAAAACTCCGAGTTCAACAGGTTTAAATTTTAAAGACATTAAAACGTTAAAGACTTTGACTTCAATTGCTCAAATAGTCCTAAGTAAGAGATGTACTCAGACTGACGAATATACAGATTTGAATCACGTATTTGTACATTCATGTTCATCAGTATATTATGTAATTCCATATTTATATAACTTTGGTTACCCAAATATTATTGAAATTAATTTATCCTATTAAGTAGAGTACTGGTGAGATAGACGATGGTATGTATAGATGAAATGTGATGCATTTCGCTTGTCAAGTACCCACTTCATGAAATCTCGCAGAATTTAGTTAGATTCTGTAAATTCTTGGTGGATACGGCAACTGTTTTCATCCCAGTCCGTTCGTGTCCGTAGTAATTGTCGAGTGCCATAATTATAATATTAACATTTTTTTAGTTGCTTACTACTTTCTTTTAAAAGCAGGACCAAGTACCTAATAACTCTAAACCATGCCATCAATAAAAATCGCGTATCTTAATATTATATAAGGAAGATATTATCTCTCATCCAAAGAAGAATTTTAGTTCTTTTCCGTTTAATTATTGGCTGTATTCCTTGTATGGAAAATAAGAACTTACTTTTTAATTTTTTCAATGAATTCATTTTAAAGAGTTTTTACATTTATATTAAGAAAATAATGAAATGAATAAATTATCTGTTGAAGTTTATTTTTACTAAGTTTATTTATTTACCCATTTGTGTTAACCAACTATTGTTGAAGTGATGAAGGCCACCACCATCCCCTTTTTGGAGTAAACCTTAAGTTATCTTAGAAATTTAAGCTATTAAAATGGCTTCAAAAATTATAAAATTAGGATTAAAAACGAAAGTTTCTTCATGGAAATTCTTGTTGAAGTATTCTGAAACGATTTCTGGATTTTTAACAGTTTGTTGTGTCGTTTTTGCGCTGTCCGCGTGGCTACACTACTGTTGTGGGGCAGTAGACACCCTCTGGCATACCTGTGGGGATGAAAATGAGAACGTGTATTATGTTGTGCAGCAGTGTCCACGAAGTAACGGTGGTTGCATTTCCCGTCATGATGAGGTTGTCAAGCAGATTGCAGATGCATTGTCATCCAGTAGCTGGGATATGGAGACAGAGAGGCTGTATCACATGCCAAGTGACTTGGGCAAGAAGCCACATGGTCAGTCGTAATGATGGATGTGCTAGTTGTCTTTGGCAGTGTGGCCATGGAGCAGACCTGGAGGGCTAAGAGTAGTGTATATGATGGAAATGACCTGCAGTGTCTAAGCTATAAGTAGTGTCGCCTGATATCATCAAGTTAATGACTTCAAATGTGTCATAGCGCGGGAAAAGTGCCACGAAGTTAATCGAGCTGGGCATATTGTCAGGACTAATTCGTGCTATCACCACCTGCGTTATCGGTGGCTCTTACTTAACCCACTCAGTGCAGACAGCGTCATATGACGCCATGCCTAAAGCGGCCCACACACTATCCAACAATCGGGACTGAAGGTGGGGGGAAACCGACCGCTTGATGTCGGGTGGTTCTAGTCATCCAATGGGTCCGACGGTTGGGTCCCTTCCACACACCGCCCAACTCAGGTGCGAGTGCGGAGAGGGGGCCTTTCGGCACCCCCCACCTCCGATTTTCGGCCAACGGTTGGATAGTGTGTGGGCCGCTTTACAAGCAGAGCGCTCCCCTCCAAATCGTCTCTACCATTAGGTTTTCCGTTTCTACCTGACTCGCGTAGCTGCAAGTCCTTCAGTAACAATCTGCGAGTCACCCAGCCCGTTTTGGAGGAGTGTAGCTCATTTTTTACGTTATCACCACCACTCCACGCAAATTCCTATTATAAATGTATAATTAATTTTTTTGTAACATTGTATTTTGCATTATGTAGACCATTTTCAGGGTCTTTTCATTTTGTAGACCATTTTCAGGGTCTTTTCATTTCGTAGACCATTTGCAGGGGATTCTTTGGGGGGTGGCAGTGGTCTCTTCATAAGAAAATCGGGCGTATTGAGGGTTAGCATAACCAGTTGTGGGCTTACATACAGTGCCCAACCCACCGTACGAGTGGCATCATATGATGCCATGCATCCAAAATTGTGCAATTGACCCGATTTTGATGTTTTTCATTATTAGGGACAATAATGAGTATGAAAAAAAAACCGCAACGTCAAATATCAAACATTAATATTTTTAGAATGGGGCGTAACATCACTTTTTTTCCCCGCATCAAATGGGTTAAACTGGTTGTCATTCTGTAGGGGTAGTTCCTTCCGTCCATCTTCCTGTTCGTCCTCCTCGTTTTTATTTTGCTATTTTTTTCATATAATGTTGACATGCATGTTTTGGCATGTATAGTAAATGTTCAGACATCTATAGTTTTGGCCCACTTTTTTTTCCATAACAATTATTAGGTTTAATAATTAAGTGTAATTGTCTTACTCAAAGCATATCCCGAACATGTCATCCTACCCACAATTGACAATCACTTCATTTTTTTTAATGGGAATTTACAAAGCTACTAGTGAATTTATTTTAAGGGTGGGATTGAGTCGGTTGTTTCACGATTTGAAGTCCAGAAAACAGACAAGATTTGATTGCATATTGGTAATTTAAAATTGAATTTGGCTGAGAAAAACCCATTTTTGTCTCACCTTCCCTTCATGGTTGTCCTTTATGGCCTCAATGCACCCCCTGAGTGGGACAGCAGCTGCCACTACTATAGTGCATGTTTTGTCATTTATACATGTTTAGATAAATCTAAACATCCATCCAATCTATACCTACATGTTTAGATAAATGTTTTGGCATCTATAGTGCGTGCTTACTCGCATGTTTTGCCTTGAATTTTTTTTACATAAAATTGTCAAACTCGAGGCATCTTCCGAACATGTCCGAACTAGTTCCCCATGAGATGAGAACCAACAAGAAAAGACTCCATCATGGAAGAATCGTGATTTCATGGATACTTTCTGAAGAACATGCAACCCTGCCAACTCAGCTGTTTACCTATTTGTCCTTATCTATTCTTATCAAAGTTGACTAATTTTGGTTGCGATTTGCAGTTCCGTTAGCAAATAATGCGCTTATTATTTTACTCACTCTGAATAGTTTTAAAGTTTAATTACTTACCTTTACCTGGTTTTTTACTTCAAGCTGCCTAGTTAGCTTGTCTTATTATATCCAGATCCTTCAATTCGATGTGAAACTCTTTTTGTTCTTCTGTTGTTTCCTTTCCTTTTCGTCTCGGAAGTAGATCATTCGTGAAACCAGTTCTTCGGCAGTAGTTAATTATGTGATAGTTGCCCTATTTCCCTATTCTATGTTAGACTATGTACCTGAAGTTGACGTTCTTCATCATTGTAATTTCAATTTCTACTTGCTCGCATAACGGTACGTACCTATATGACCTCAAGCTCATTGTTTGCATGTGTACTTATGAAACGGTTTGTCTCTCCACCAAATGTAGTCAAATGGGTGGACTGGTTTTAGTTCTTACTTTGAGTTGCCAATGATTGGTGTGTCAGATTGGTAAGTACGTTCTTCAGCTATTGCGCTTCAGGAACTCAATTTCACTTAACCTCACAACAATTCTCTCAACCCAACCTGTACGGTCTTCCACTTGTCAGCTCTTGATGTTCTTGTAGATAATAATATCTGCTATCTATTTTTTGAGCTAATATCTATTTTGTATATTGAAATGGAGTGAAATGTTCATTTGTAATAGCCTTCTGGCGTAACGCCAGGTCAATGTACAATGATACATGAGTGTAGTAATAAACTTAATGAACAATGAATAAAAGTTGATGCGAAAGAATCAGTCAATCAATACAGGAAACCAAAGAGTTTAAATATAAAACTCCTATTCTCACACAATTATTTATAATTGACACTTTTTGACTTGTGACTTTTAAAACAAAACAGAGAAGAGAGTTCGTAATGAGACAATTCATGAAGCGTATAGAAAAAACGAAAAATGCTCTCCACGGAGGACGGGACATACACAAAGAAAATGGAAGATAGTGTCTGGTTCAGGAACGTCGCCTAATGGGCGGTCCATTAGGGAAACCATACCTTCAGTCTAGATGCCAAGGTTGGAATTCAAATAGAAGGAGACCATGTCCCCAGAAGGTCAATACGGTAGGGCTAAAAGACGGTGAGGCCAAACGTTCCTGTTGATTGTCTCCAAAATGCCTGAACCTGTTCTAAGAATGAATTTAAGTTAAAATTGTGGGGGTCTTGAGCAGACCATGATGGGCTTTAACTCGGGCTGGGAACCACGCTAGGCTTCAATGAGTTTTAAGAAACGAAACAATTTAAACTGCAGAGAAAGAAGTGTTGAAAAATATTTCCGCGAAATTACTCGAGAGATCATCGTAACGAGCTGGTGACGAATAGTTTCTGTCTTGGTTGATATTCAGCTTCAAGGTCAATCATGGCCTAAACAACGATGGTGGTTAATGAGGACCCGGTTTGATGGATATTTATAAGTGGCGCAATCTAGCCTGGGGAGCTAAGGACAAAAAGTCTTATCTACCATCATCTGTTTGTCCATTACCACATCAGTATGTGCAGCCTATGCAGTTTGCTGCCATGGTCGAAATGGAATGTAACCAGACACTCCCTCCCTTAAGAACTCAATGGTTTGGAGGAGAAGAGTTAACCTCTACCATGTAACTTACCTGAATCTTAGAAATAATAATAAACGTCTGTCCTCCCTTTAACACTTTCAATGCAGGAACTGAAAATGGGCCTACGAAGCCTGTGGGCCTCTACACGGCACCATCTGTGACAAACAGTGCCCAAATGGGAAAAGGACGGCAGACAGTGGCCTGAAACCTCTCAATTTGAGAACGCCGCATTCTGTTGGATTGCCAAGAAGGTAAAGGTGAGGTTTTCCCGACGACTGACGCTTCAAATGGATGTTTCACAATTTTACGGACCTTGAAAGTTGAGTCACCGCTTCAGAAGCCTTGTCTTGCCTTTTGGGGAGGGAGGAACGAGCTTCTACCCAGGTAGACACCCGCACTGAGAATGTTAATATAGCAGTGCAGCTAGAGGGAAAACAATATGTCAGAACACAGTGTCATTGAAAAATTCAGATTGAGTCAATTTATGGTTGCTGTTTGCCCTGGCAGTGCAAAGCTTCCAGGGACACACTGCCTACCCCAACAGTCTCCAAACATGTTTTGGCAGCTCACTGGATGTGACAGCACAAACCTTCTAGGAATCTATGACTTGAATCACTTTAAGGCAGAGGCTACGGTATTTGCTGTATTGTACCCTCCCGCCTTTTATGAATCCTGGTGGGAACTATGTTCATTCATCTCAGGCAAGCAAGTATCTGTAAGGCATGTCTTATGGTTGTGGGGTACGTTCCATGCATGCCACGTAGTATCATGGGTCTGAATGTTTTGGCTGGGGTGATAAAATAATAATTCTTAACTTTCAATATTGATGTTTTGTTATTAAGATGATTTAAGCAAGGAACATTCAACGAAAGGGTAGGGCTTTCATGATCTTCTGCAATGATTTTGACTTACAACCAACTTACCTGAGTTGCTGCTACAGAACTTCATCTTCCCCATTTGTGATCGTACAAAAATCGATCATCATTCGTTTTGAAGCCCTCAATTATCCATAAATTCTATACTGCCGAAACCGTTGTAAAATGGAAGAAGCCCTGAGTTAAAAGAACTGTAAACAACATTTGCAGTAAGAACCATCATCGATGTAGCGAAGTAGGTTGGCATCGCTTTTATGAAATGGAATCAAAGGAATCTTTAAGCTGGTTAAATGGGCTGTAAACAACTTACCCATTGAAGGAAAAGACTTCCTTAATAAGGAATCCTTATAAGGCTGATATTAGTAGTGAGTGCTGCTTTAGCGTGTTCTATGTTTCTGGAATTTAAGGCTTAGGTAGGCTCTAACGAGAAGCATCTGGTGGTCCAGGCAGCTAAGCCTTGAAGAGGTCAAGAGGAGTAGCGCTTCTTTTGTGAAGTTACTTATATCTAATTGTCTAGCTGATCATCAGGTAGTGTGCCAATGTTAACCTCATAAAAGCACTTCAGGTTGCAGTAGATTATCTCATTAGCTGGACTACACTTACAATGGAATATATGCCGCATTGTATTACCTTCTACAAAAATTGTATTTCATTTGGATTGCAGGAGAATTTCACAATGAAGCTGTCCCATCATCAGGTGCTGAGAAACCAAAGGACTCACCTACGAATGCTCCACAAAGACAGGTTGGTCAAGTTTAGAATCAAAAATATATATGTGGCCCTTGTATCTGCAACTTACGTAAATAAAAGGTTCGTTAATACTGTGAAGCAGGGTTCAGATCCATCTGGAAAGTTCTTATGAGCAGCTGATTGGTTGGACATCAGCTGGGGAGGGGGAATATTTTTTCTGGACAGGCACTTTTGAAGCAAACTGTACGCATCTGATTTTTCAAATATTTCCGTTCCACATCTGCGCAGTTCACTACTGTGCATACAGAATGGCGTCAGGAACTGAAACAGCTGTGGGAGGAAGCGCAGGAAACGAGTTGTTAGCTTGGCCTCTGCCGATTCCCCTCCATCCGCTCCACTGCTTTTTACTAGCTTCCCCTATCCGTATTTCCTGATGTGCTGGATGGATGTGAACCCTGCTCCAGTTCAAAATTGTTCTGAACTGACCACGCCCATTTTTGGCTGTAGGCGATGCAACAGAATGAGTTTGGGACTTCAAGTTCACTGTACAGGCAGGCATTAGGGAACTGTGTAGAACTGAAGTTGGGTCAGCGTAGGAAGTTAGGTTAAGGCAAGGAGGTGGGGGAAATCAGCTGACCACAGTCCTTCACCCCCTCTACACTCATCTAAGGCCTCGTCCTATGTGAGCGGGAGTCGGGCAATTTCAGCGTTACTGGTGATACCGGCAATTGACGCGAGTGCCACTGTTGACAGTGGGAAACGCCACTAGAGTCCTATGTGTGGGCGTTGCTGCAAATGGAGGAGAGCGCATTTTAGTTAGGTTAGTTCCGTACCAACCGTGTCAATCAATACGAGTGTTTTTTCTGAAATTATTACAGAGAGACGATTTTTGTTGCCCTGAAGTAGACCAGCTCTGTTCAATTACATTTCCAATAAACGTTTGCAGAGGCAACCATCTCATGAAATTTATCAATTAAGGACCTAATTCGGGGAATTCATTACTCTTCAGCCTATTCTTGAAGTGAAGATTTTTTAACCCCATAATGACGGTTTTTTCTTATTTCGTTGATAAGTAACTACAACATTCTTCTGACTGACCTTGCAAGGATTTGAGAAACGATTTTGACTCAAACAGACTTGAACAAATTAAATAAACTTGACAACAGATGTAAACAATCACACGTTTGTAGGGGGAGTAGCGAGAAAAAATCAAACCAATTTGATTTCAAGCTGCGTGTAGGTAGCGTGGGTGTGATAGCAATTTGTGCTAGAGCGTGTGCACGCAGGACGCATGACTCTGTTATCATAATTTGATCGGAAAATCGCTCGCCCTGCAAAAACGCTGAACCCACCCGACCTTAGCTCCTGCTCATGTAGGACACGGCGTAAGACTTCCCCCTCTCCACAAGCCCTGCCCTCTCACTGATTTTTCCTCCTCATGGTAGGAGCTTGAAGTGAGTGGTGGATCGGAGGAAGAGGTAGGGAAGGGGTATCAGACTGCTACTTCCCTCTTCCCACACCCTATCCAGAGATTCCCACCACCATCTCAAGTAACAGCTTACTGATGCAACTGTAGTCCCAACATTTCAAGATTTTTGCCTGAAAGTCTGGTCCTGCTCACGCACTATTAACTATTAACACTCCACCACCCACTCCTCCATGGTGGTAGCGAGTGAAGCTTCTATATTTCATTTATTTTTAAACTGTTTGTCTTATCGTTATTTCTGTTGTGAGTCTTCTGAACTTCCAATCTCTCCTGAAAGGGATTGTGATGGATTCCTTAGCGACTCCGAGGATTTCTATGGCCATGTTGAGGCCATCGTTCTGAATTGGTTCGAAACGAGTATGGACTGCTTGGAGTCCATGAACAGTTCTCGTGCCCTCCCCAATTGTCCTAAAAGGAACCCTGTTCGATTCTGAAATGGTCCAGGACTTACTATACAAACAAACCTAATGAATAATAACATTGTAGGCATATTAACATTGATGTAAAGCGTCACTTGTAACTATGGAAACTAAATAAAATTATCTATCAGTGCTTTATTTGTTGCATTAATGCGCAGATGAATTGGAATGTCACATTCTACTTCTTGTGACGTTCCAAGAAGTAGGATGCGATCGATTTTTGTACTAATTTGCTAATTTTTCTTTATCATATTATATTCTACTGCATATTATCTTTTACAGGCTGAGCATGCATGCCCTTATATCAGATGTGATCAGCTCAATTATCCCTGTATTACCTGCTCGATGAATGAAACCTGTGTTTATGGCAACGAAACCATCGCTAAATGCAAGGCTCTACACCATTGCATCGTAAGTTCTCCCACTATAGAAAGGGTCATTAAAGACTTACGCTTACGTAGGTATCTCATATGTACCTACGCATCTCTGGTCCATAAAAAACCCCATTCTCCCTACAATCCTATTACGATTCATCAAATTGAAATGGAGCAAATGGTTTTTGGTTGATTCGCAAAGTATGACGCGAAAAACAGAAGCTACGAGGTAACCTCATTATCTTAATAACTTAGGACGTTAGCTCTTAATAACGAACAGTTCAGGGTTTGTCCAAATTGTGAGCTCAACGGTTTCTGTATTAGCAAATCTAGTTTTATGAAGGGAAGTCGATAAACCCACACAACCCTAACAACAATGTTATGTTATTCAATGTACATCCATACTCCAATCGTACTTCCATATTTGCAGCCCTTAATTGGTTTTGTCTGCCCAAGGGTTCATCTTGTGTTGTCCTTTCCTGGCCTAACCTAGGTGTTACCTCTTGCTGTGGAAACCTCGATTGGAGTAGGTATACTAATTAGGAAACGGTTATAGCGAATGCTTGAACAATTTAACTTGCCCTTCCATAGGCTTAGGTTATTGGGAGCCTTTGTTACATCCACACTCCTGTTTGGAAGCATTTCTGTCTTGTCTCGTCTATTAAAGCGCAGAAGACATCATGTACTGGAACAAGCCTCCCGCACGTTCTCAAACGAAGTCCCTTCATCATTCAATATATCCTTTTATTGAATGGTATCGGGGTACCAATCTTTTGTAACACTTAGATTTCTAGACAATCTTGCACTAATGTAGTTTCTGCAATATTTCGTAAAACACAGGTCCAGTAGTTTGATGTAGTGTAAAACATCAGACGGTTTCTATTTTCCACCTGATTTGAGGAACCTGCATGACCTAAATACAATCAGAGTAATGGATTTATTTTTGCTTTGTTAAAATTGATCATTACTGGGTGCAATGAACTAAATTTAAGTGTAAAAGAGAATAATGAAGATACACCGAGCTATGCTACTCCTGTCCATGATTCTTCTTGGATTCATATTAACAAAATGAATGCATGTTTTCGAAGTCTCCTTTACTATGTATGACAAAATTGGTAAATAATCCCTGTGTTTCAGGGCAATGAAAACTTCGAACGGCCGTTCACATGTCAATACTGTTATCAGACAGAGTTGTGGGAACACACTTGCGTTAAAAAAGCTAACTGTGACTCAGTGGCTTCTCCCCGTGCATCGTACAGGTGAGTTGATTCAGATTCTTAATCTGTGGACTTCCCTTGATTAGAATTTAGAGTGAATTAGTTACTGTTTTAAATTGTTGTTTCAATTTGATTGTGATTGCAGGACGAATTGCACTGTTCACGATGACGTGATATGCCTGGGGAGGCGTACATTCCACAGGAAGCTCCCTTGCAACTGGACTGGGGGGCACAGGTGGTCCACTGCTATGCTACTCAGCGTTACCTTGGGAGGATTTGGAGCTGACAGGTTAGAGCAATTCAATTTATTTAGGTAATTTATGGGTAATCTAGATTCTTATCTCAAAACTTCACTCTTGAAATCTTGGAGAGAAGGTATGTAAGCCTGAAATCCGATCTTTTTTTAAATGTGGCCAACACAACACCCCAGAAAACCCCATATTGTTGATCCCAGAAACTCGTCTTAATACAAGAACTTTGGATTAACCAAGGACGCCAACTATGTGATCGACCTCCTATCAGAAGCAAACTACAGGGGGGTTGAGCAAAGTTTCTGAATACAATTTCTCTTCCAATGGATAGGATAGAAAATCCGATGAAATTGTAACATGGGAAGTGATGAATGGTGCAGTTGCCCCTTCGTTGGGATGAGGTGATTAATACCTGCAACATCCAGGGGATACCTACATGCCAATGCCAGAGGTGGAGGGCTGAAGGTGCAGTTTGCCCCTTCAGAGGTGGAGGATGAGGTGATTTTAGATATCCTTAGTTGAAAAACGGCGATTGTCACAAAACACCGCACCCAATGGGACTTACAAAAATAAAAACAATCCTCACCTTCCATTCCCTCGGCGAGGCAGTCTGGAAGATAGGAAAATTCAAGACAGTTATCTACAGAGGTGGAGGATTAAAGGATTGGGAAGGGTGAACCATCCATTTCCCACCTCCCATTTGAAGGGGGTGAATGGGAGGACAAGGCTTCGTTGAATGTACAGTTTTTATTTGTCAGAATCGAATTTAGTACTTTTGAAAAACGGCGATTGTCACATTTAAACTCGAAGCTCCTTATAGTTTGGAATGAAACTTACAAAAATAAAGAACAATAATGGCTTAGATGGATGACAGTGAAAGATTCACCTTTGACTTCATATTCGTATATTTCTTTCCACTATTAGGTTCCTAACAACAAGGGCGCCGTCCAGCAACTGCTAACAACAGTTCACAACTGCTAGATTCCTGTCCACTACCTCCTATGGCATGTTAACTGCGCACAAAAGTTTGTTGAAACACTTGAGTCATTGAACATCCACTCAACCTTAACCGCGACTTGAGAGGTTAAGAGAGCAACTGTTTCATTTGTTAACAGCAAGAGGCGGCCCTTCACCGCCATATTTTTCCATTAAACAGCAGTTAACCACTGCCAATGGCTCCTTCTTGTTGGATGGCTTGACTTATTGGAACAACAATGTTCAACTAGTTCATTGATGGCTCATCTTATTTAAATGAACCTACCTAATATTTCACTTACATACATATATATTATCAGACAGCCTGGCAGCATTAAAGGCCATTTCTGCCTTCTCAATAACACCAAAGCTGACCTGGAGTTGCCTCACCTCCTCAAGGCTGCAGCCCTCGGCCACAAATTAACGTTGCTTTGGGTACCAGGTCATGAAGGAATAGATGGCAACGAGGAAGCTGATAGACTAGCTAAAAAGGGATCAGAGTCCAGCCCAATTGGACCTGAACCTCAACTAGGGGTTACCAAGAGTTATATAACCAACAGGTCCAGAAATGGGAGGGCAAGACTTGAACAACATATTGGAAACTCCTAAGCAGAGGCAAGCCTAGCGGTTTCTTACAATGTCAAAGAAACGCGCACACTCCCTATTGTCACTGAGGCGTACAGAACTTGTGGGACTCCTCACTGGCCACTGTCCTCTAGGTACCACCTTAACAAAATTTTAAGGCCAGGACAATAGAATGCAAGCCTGTGTTGCGAATAAGCACTACAGCTGAACACGTATCTGCTACTGTCCTGCTGTTGCATCAATAAGATTCTGGCATTTCGGGAATTGTGCTCTAACAACCGCTGATATTGGCAAGGAAACATCAGAAAACCTCCTCTATCTTGTGAATGAAGAGGTTAAAAAGATTCTGAAGTGAAACTGGGAAAGTGTCACAATAGATCTCAGTGAGCAGAAGTTCCTCCCATCCCATATCGGAAAAAAATATTTAACTTACTTCCGGCCATACGGTTGTTTGCTACCCTGCTTTCATACTGCAACTTTTCTCGTTGATCTGGCATTTTAATCGTGCTAGAATGTGAAAACATCGGTGTCCTTCAAATCCAAGACATCCTTCTACTTCATTAACGGCACTATCTCTCGTAACTGTTCTGTTCCCAAACTTTTGCTGTTATGGTTGCTAATGCAGTTTATTGTCGGAGGAAGATCGTGACAACTCGAGAAGCCATGTTGGGGTTTGTCAATAACGGCAAACCTCCTATTTCGTGCGAAGCACGGATTTTCCCCCAGTGAATTCATAATCTTGATGTTTGAATTGTTTCAGGTTTTACCTGGGGTACTGGCAGGAAGGCATAGGCAAACTTTTCAGTTTTGGAGGCCTTGGCGTCTGGACAATCATCGATTTCATTCTCATATCCATTCAGTATCTGGGACCGGCAGATGGCTCTCTCTACATATAACCTTAGGGTGAGATATTCATAGGTAAACAACTCGATCCACAGTAATATGCAATCAGAACGGGTCCTACTCGAATGATCAATAAATAACGGAAACACAATTTCTTCCAAATCGTTGACATTTGCACGAGGTTGATCATTCATGTCCTTGAAGTAGACCACTACTAATTTCGCTTTGTATTGGGAAGAAAAATAGGAACATAACTACTGTCTTAGATTATTATAGAATCAGACGATCCACCGAATGCCTTCATTTCTAACTTCTCGTTCTAGAAAACGACTAACCTTGCTAAAAAAAAAACAATTGTTAATACTCAACTTTTAGTCTTTCACAAAGTGCAAAATGAGTATTCAAGGGGATTGGGCATAAACATCGCACGTTGTGAGAACTACAATTGATTCCCACGTTACTATCCATGGAAACTAAGTACCTAATTGTTAATTTGTTGTTCACTAATATGTGAGTTATCCAGCTTATGTAAACAATGTAAATGTGTAAATATAAATAAGAATAAATTTTTATTTGTAATAAAACCTTGTTTGTAATTTAATCCTCCCTCTTTTGAATTTTCAATTGATCAAATATGTGGGTCATTTCAAAATGTCGGTCACATTTATGTCACTGATCGGTATGGCTGTCAAGTCTCAACTAAATACAGTTTTGCAAGTGTTTTAACATTTTCTCCTATGTGGATGTACATGTTCCATGGAAAAGTATGTAAAAGTTTTGCCTATAGGACCCAGGAGAAAATATCAAAGTCCGTACTTCTCACTCCCTACAGCTGTCACTAACCAGAAGTATACAATATCCATCGTCACTACTCAGCGAAATATTTATTGGGGTGTTATATCCACTTACACTAGGGATTTTCCAACCAACCTGCTACGAGCAGGTTTGGGGCATGGCAGTGTAGGGCACTTGCTGCTTGGGACCACTGCGGTGTACACACGGAATTACACTGGGTTGGAAAATGAAATGAAAGTCCCAGAACAACCTTACGGGAGGATAACCCTCAAACGTGAAACCTTCCTCATCTTGCATGGTTTTTTTTTCACATTTTTATCTCGGGAGTATTACTAATTAGTAATTACAGTATTAATACTGTATTTTCCGGTTTCCTTTTTTCCCGCTATAATAATATAAAATAATTAGCTCCTCGGCTGAAATATCTAGGACCTCTGAGTCTGACAAAGAACTTTTGCTCGAGGATGAGGATGGAACATCTCCAATGAATTCCAAGAACTCCATCACACCGAAATATAAGTACGAACAAACCGCACCAACAACAAAAATGGAATGAGGAAGGTTAGACTTTTGAAGAGGTTACCCTAGGTTTCCTGCTCAGAGCAAGTTACTCCGACCTCAGGCTGGAGTACCCTGGGGGAGTCCCGAGCAAGTTCCCTGGCCGGTTGGAATTCAGTGCAAGTTGCCCCAAAGTTACACTGTCGGCGGTTGGAAAACGCCTCATCTTGCTCCCTCATTAGTGCGCCTGCGCTCTTCCACTGGTGTAGCTCGGAGCGAGCGGTTGGAAAATCCCTACTGTGAAAGAACATACCATCTACAATGGATATCCGCCTCGGGGAAAAAATTGAATCAAATCAAGTAGCCTTATCAGCCCATTGATTCAGTGTCTCACGGTTTTTCCGTGGGGTGATAAATTTACAAAATCATCAGTACTTGAACCCTGAGAGCTCGTTCTCCTTTCATCTTCCAGTACGCTCCAGTCCCCACGTGCAAGATCACGGTTTGTACTTGAATTTGCGAGGATTTAAATTCGATTAGCGGGAAGCTCAATTCACTTCGCGGGAGATTCGATTCAAAGTGCGAACGCTACACTTGAAATTCCTCATTTTTCCGCCAGAGGTTTGATTATTTTGGAATAATATTTAATCCAACTGGAAAACGCTATATATTCAGAACACTACATTAATAAAATTAAAAAAAAACGTTTCAATCACTTCTCAAAAATGTGCTGTGGGCAATTGAATTAAAACGCCATTCGTCTGAATAGTTTTAATCAATCTTACAATATTGAAATGAAAAGTTTATCGAAAGCGGTCAAATTATATAAATAATTATGTACACAGAACATGAATTTCATCACCGTTGACTGACGTCCCGGGGCCTGTAATTGATCCCTCGGCTCTTCATCTCTCGAACGACGAACGGTGGAAGCCTTCCAGCTACTGACACGGCGTAAATTCCTTTGCTAAACCGATCTAGAATCACCAAGAAAAATGAAAATTACGCAACCCATTATTTTCTCTGCTTCCAAACTTGAAACACAACACAGTTGATCCTATGGGATCCAAAAACAGGTTTTTGATCTGTATGGGAGGCTTGCAAGTGCCTCCCTTTTTCGCTATTGACTATTTTGTGGAAATCAAACAGACTAGAGTCGTACAATGTAAAATTGTGGCAAACAAAAATCATTTCAAACTCTTGATAAATGTTATGTGTGAACATAAAATTGAGCACTTACAATGTAGGTCCTACATTGTTGAAACTTATGAAGCGTTATGAGGAAATTTACAAGGAGCTGGAGGATATAATTCCAATCTTTCAAAATAGAATATTCATTTTTGTAGGTAACTACAAAACAGCAGCTGCTCTATGAGTTTTCGGCCCTCGAGAACATCTTGGGAGGCTGTCCAGCCATTAGTGCACAGGCTAACAATTGCAGCTTGGTAGTCGCACAATATAACACACTTTTGGCAGTTTGAGGTAGTTAGCATTTTGAGGGCAAGCAGGACTGCCCGGATCTCTCCGTCAAAATTGCTAGCAAGAACCCCGAGCAAACAACCCACAACAACCGGAGCAGTAATGGAACTTCCTTATTTATATTATTTTTCCTTTTAGTAGTGTGGCCCACTGCTTTCCGACAGCCTCTTCCCTGTTTGCCTCCGGCATTCTTCCGTTGATGGATGCCTTTGTTACGCTTTTTGTTGCATGGAAACTGACCGACACATTTGGCATGGCCATCTGGGTCACTTTTTAGGGCATCAGCCCTCTCATTTCCCCAGATTCCCACATGCGAACGGATCCACTGCAGTGCCAGAGCAATCCCTCCATCAAGCAGCTGCTCTATGTTTTCGGCCCTCGAGAACATCTCGGGAGGCTGTCCAGCCATTAGTGCACAGGCTAACAATTGCAGCTTGGGGTCAACACTTTTGGCAGTTTGAGGTAGTTAGCATTTGTAGGGCAAGCAGGACTGCCCGGATCTCTCCGTCGGAATTGCTAGCAAGAACCCCGAGCAAACAACCCACAACAGCCGGAGCAGTAATGGAACTTCCTTATTTATATTATTTTTCCTTTTAGTAAATATTCTCAAATTTACTCCAAACGGTCATAATATTTAAAAGAACTTGGTAAACTGTCACTTTTTTGCCTATTTGGCTCCCCTATAACTTTGGCAACTCCCCCCCCCCCCCCTTGTTACGTCCCAGTTCAGGTGGTACGCAGTCGTATATTAATAATAACAATAAAAATATTGAATGTACATAACATTAATTTACAGTTACGATGCAACATTTCCATTCGTTAAGAATGCCTCGTACTTATGTGAATGGGGCTTTTCAGAATTGCTGTACACGAAAAATGAATACAGAAACCGCATTACATACAGTTGTAGAGTGTATTTTTATTTTCCTAAACATGACCAAATGTAAATTATATATAAATAAAAGGTGGTACGTCAAAATCTCTGAAAATTTCAAGTGGTACGTGGTTACTAAAAGGGAGATTTGGTGATTTAACCCAAGAAAAGATTCAAGGGCCGTAAATATAGAAGAATTATGGGCCTTTTTGTTTTATTGGAGGACCTCATTTGTGTGAACAATAAAGTCACTGAAACGGCTCATTGAAACAAAGGTTTCGACGTCTCCAAGTATTTGAAATTGGCCCAATAATTAAAGTTGCATTCGACAATCAAATATTTTAATATTTTAAACTATACTGAACGTATGGGTTGGTATAAAGGTATATCTAATTACTTACTGATTCTTTGCCATTTAGCAGCCCAACTGTCTTCGGGGGACATCAGCGCTATCATGCTGGAAACAGAAAAGTTTTTTTTTGGTTCATATACATCAGTATCAGCATTTAATTATAGATTTCAATTGTAGTACAGGATTTCACAATGCAGCTCGGCTCTCCAAAACAAGCGAATTGGCAATTAATGAAACAGTTACTTTCTGGCGGGATAAAAGTTGTATTGAAATAGTCTAAACATTTTGCTTTTAGATATTGAACATCCCTAGATTATGCACTTAGCAGATAAACCCTCAAAACCCCGAAAAAAAGAATCCTTCCTAAAGCTATGTGAACACCTCGGAGTAAAAAAACTGGAACTGTGTACTACGAACGAAGTTCAGGAGACTTGAATCGAAATGGCCATAAACATTCTTGCAAGAATAATGAGTCAGTCGTAACTTTTACACAAAGAACGATAGTGCGTGGATGACGGAGGAAAGCGTTCTTCCCGGGTCTTCCCTTCAGTTCGTTCTATTTTGTGTGAGTCAATTTTGATATTTGAGTGAGTTCGATTGTTTAAAAAAAATAAAAACGGGTAAAGACGGTGAGAGCAAGAAGGAGTAGACAGATGAGAAAGTAGAACTGCACCTCGACATTTTGTGTCTTTATTCATTATCTGTTGATCACCAAATCCTGAAGCAGTTCGAATTGCGCAGTAGACATCAGAATAAAATTCCGATAATGTTAGGCACCTTCTAGTTGAAAGTCGCTCGCAAATGAGGAACAAAACCCCAATTCAACCCACGATCGATCCACCCAACTCAATTCCACACACAACACTCCCATTTGTTAATTTGCCGAATTTTACCAATTTTATAAAAGCAAGGGCTTGTCGCGAATCCATTCACAAAAGATAATTTAGAAACTTATCACGACCGCGGACACTGCGCGGACTCTCAAGTGGGAATGAAATATTCCACGTCTTGTTTGACATTTGACAATTTTTGTGGATTTCAAATTGTTGTTTTTATTAGGTATTTTATGCTTCAATTCGTCCGAAGAACCTTGAAAGGTCGCATATCCAGTGTTTTACGTAGGTTTCGACCGTAAGTGAGCTAAAAATGACGTTGTGTCCCACTGATCCTTAGGCTTTGAGCCTCAACTATATTTCACACAATAAATTGTGCCTTATGTACAAAACTTTCACATAATTACGACATATGCGATTGGAATTGGTCCCAAATTGTAGATACGGTTGTACTTAACCAGATGATTCATAAGCAAAGTATCGACAAAATATCAATTTGGCTACCTGCTTACCACATTTAAGCCCGAGGGAAGTTATTTCATTAAGATTCATCGTTATTTTACACTATTTATAAACATTGAGCGAAAGATATTGGGGGTCTACGATAAGGAAGAGCACTGACGACTTTTAACTTGACCTCCAATTTTCTCGGTCTCATGTGGTTTATAGTTACAGCGGTTTTTCTTAGCAGGGCAGTGTGGATATTGAGTCTGACGAATCTATTTTGAAAGTGGGTGTGATCGCAAATGAACAACCACCTGAGATAGCTCCCGAGATTTTGTCTCAGGTGTAAACTTAGCATAAAGCCCATGCACATCGAAATGCTCCAATTAGCTATCAACTGAAGTCGGTAGAAGTCGAGAATAGGTAACCCCTTCCTGATAAGACCGTCACCACATTGAAAACCCCGATGTCTCCTATCGATATAGGTCCACGCTATCGATGTGTGTTCTGTCGTTTGGTGGTCTGGATGGTCGCTTCGCTCGCATCTCAAAAACAAAAAAATATCCTACATCAATCCTTCTAGCAAAGTATAGATCAGTTGGACAAATATCTAGATCAGAATGTGTTAACACTCGTGTCTCAGCGTATTAAAAATACTTTTATCGCTATAACGGTCGTGAAAATCATTCCATAATACATGGCAGTGGTATCGATATATTATCCTATATATATCGATGAAAGTACACATCGATACATGTTCAAATGAGCCTGATAAGAGGTAGGGGTTACCTATTCTCTACTTCAGCCCTGAATTCAATTAAATCCAGGCAACCTCCACATTTAAGCGCTTTTTCCTGTAATTACTTACCCATCAAAATTCGAACTGGTGCAATCGTAAACGCGGTCTCGATTGTTTTTCATCCTCAAAAAGTCGTCGCAGTTGTCACATCCGTCAAATTCAAACTGATCAAACGTCTGCAAACAATGTCACTAGTGTCAATAACTACTCTAAAAATGGCAATTTAGAACATTTATTTATTTATATAGATACGGGTCAAGCCCAGTTAGAAGAAATTCAGGTTAAAACGATAATAGACATACAATAATGAACAGAACATATACGATAAAGATCTAACAGCATACTAAGAAGGACTAACAAGACATAAACGAGGAACAAATCTAAATATTAATTATCTAAATAGTTAATGTATCACAGTAAGGATTGTAGAGATGAGATGGAGTCGGCAAAATAATCAAAACCATGCACCAAACACACGACATTGGCTTCCCTAGGCATTCGGAGAAGAGGGCGGTTGAGGAGATAGTTCCTGCTGGCAAACGCAACGAAAACAAAACAGGATTCCTCCCTGTCCGCACAGGGAGCCGAGAAACCGACAGTTGACAGGAGGTCAGGGCAGTCGATGTCTTCATTTACCAGCCAGTAATAAAATTTGAGGTCCGCAGAGAGTCTCCGAGAGACCAAAGGAACTAAGCCACTACGCTGGTACAGCTTATCGTAGTTGACCATGTATCCATCTCGAGGCACTTCGGTTTTGAATCCAAAGAAATGGAGGAAGCGTCTCTCCACTCGCTCCAACCTATGAGGTTGTATCAGGTAGTACGGGGACCAAACACTGCTGCATTATTCGAGAATGGGAAGCACAATCGTCCGGTGAAGTAGCACCAATGCAGATGGGTCCCTGAAGTCACGAGAAGCACGCTTCAAAAAACCAAGAGCTCTCATTCCTTTGACACAGACTGCGTCAATGTGGGCAGAGAAATCCAATTCCGGATCAAGTACAACTCCAAGCTCTCGAACAGTTGTGGAGCGAACCAATGGAATTCTGTCAGTGGTGTACCGGAAGCAGACCTGCTGTCGTGAATGGGTAAAGGACATAACGAGACATTTGGCCGGGTTGAGGGAAAATCCATTATCCAAGCTCCATTGGAGGGCATTGTTCAGGGCTGCCTGCAAACGAGCAGAATCATCCAAGGAAGAGACTCGGCCAAAGATCCTGAGGTCATCTCCAAAAATCAAAAACTCGACGCCATCCAAGGCTGAGGCTGAGGCCACTCCATTAGTAAGCAGCAGGAACAGTAGAGGACCTATGTTGGATCCCTGTGGAACCCTAGATGTTGCCTCCAAGGTACGAGAGACTGCACCCGCAAGATTGACCCGCTGTTGGCGGCTGTCACAGGTTTGGGATCATGAGCGGCTAAGCGTAGCTGAGAGGGTCGCAGGTTTAGGATCGCCAATGCTACAGTTTAGGGATCACTTAAGTAGGGTTCACATCCATCCGCCAAGCTATCTGGAAAGTGAATACGAGCAACTGATTGGTTGGACATCAGCTGGGCAGAGGGAATATTTTTTCTGAACAAACACTTTTGAAGAAAACTGTACGCATCAGATTTTTCAAATACCTATTTGTTGTTCCAGATGTTGCATTTGTTGCATTTGCTGTTGCAGGCGTCGGAAACCGAAACAGCTGTAGAAGGAAGCGCAGGAAATGAGTTGTTGGCCGATTCCCCTCCACTGCTTTTTACTAGCTTCCCTTATCCGTTTTTCCAAACGTTCCGGATGGATCTGAACCCTGCTTTACGCTCCTCATGAAAGCAGACTGAGAACAACGAATGGCCCAGAAGCATTCCACAGGGATTTCAACAACCAATTCTACACGCCCCACCCCAACAGACAGCTTCTCATATCAGTTCATAGGTTCTGCCAACAAGCCACGAAAAGAGTCAGGAGACATGCTCCGCTACTTGGAGGATCTGTGGGAGAAGTATGCCAACCACGGTGACATAATGAGCTATCTGACCAGCGTGAGCACCAGGTACGGTACGTGGTACGAAGATGAGGAATGAGGACGACGTTAAACATTTTTGACGACAATGACAATATTCATTCGAATTTTCTATGTTACATTATCCAGATATGTACCTACATCTCAATAAACGAACGTTTGTCATGCATGATCCCGAACCCGCTGCTACTTAACTATTCAATGATCCCAAAACCGATGAGCTTTGATCCCAAACCCGTGACGAATTCGGGCCCAATCAATCCCTAACACTATACATGCAGGAGCCAGACATTATATGATGCTTTATTATTACTTGAACATCATAGAAAGGAGCAAATTTTGTACATGCCAAACATTATACATGCAGGAGCCAGACATTATATGATGCTTTATTATTACTTGAACATCATAGAAAGGAGCAAATATTGTACATGCCAAACATTATACATGCAGGAGCCAGACATTATATGATGCTTTATTATTACTTGGACATCACAGAAAGGAGCAAATATTGAAAGCAAGAATGTAAATCTGGATAAACTGTAATGTAAATTGAGAACAAAGTGAAACAACAACCTAAGTACTACGAAATCATTGAATAACAACAAGGTTACCTTCACTAGGGAGCACACTAAACACGCTCTCAACGACCTCAAATCCTTAGGGACACTATCCAAGCTCATTTTGCAGATTATACTCGAACACGAATTGCAGGAAAAATTAAAACCACTGAAATTCACAAAAATCAGCAAAAAACACGGAATAATACAGCATAGAACCACCACTTATCAGTCTTCTTCTTTTCTTGCCTTATCTGTAAAAGCCAATGTACAGCGTTGTTAGCGTTTTGTGATAAGGACAGATTAGAATATTTGATTGGAAAGTGAATGTAACAACTTTATCGTTGAATGAAGAAGTAGAGTTATAATAATTAATCTTAAACAATTACTCATAAAATTAATTAACGAAACAAAGATGATTCTCCAGCCGTCCAATTTTTCTGGACCTTCTCGATGGATCAATGGCTACATGAATGATCCCTTCTGCGTGAGTTGATAAAGTACTGATAAAAAAAGTTTTGGTTGTCCCTTGAATACAACAGCTTCATTAGGAAATTTTCCATTGTTTATTAGAAATAAGTAATTTATTGTGAGACCAAAATTTTGTTTATTATGCTGTGTCCGGTTTTTGAGTTTCGTGAAATTGTGATCAATATATTAGAAGAATTTGGCTTTGAAGATTCGTAGCGTTGTGGAGACGGAACGAACAGCGTCACTTTTACTACGCGATGGAGTTCCTTATTCCCAATGAAGTCGCCCGTCTCGTTTATGGTAAATGCGTTACATTATTCTATAAATATTTAATTATATTTAATCGCATTCTAGCATTCTCTCTAGGAATTACAGGTCGATGTTTGAGTCGCAAATTGCTATCACCTTTGAAAGTTACGTTCATATGATGCTGCCATTTTAACATCTTGATCCCCAACAAAATTGTCCGTAATCGATCAAATTCTTCAATTGAAAACAACATCCATTCAGGCAGCAAAACAGTTGGTTGTGTTTCTTGTTGTGTTATAAAAATTGATCTGTTTGGTTTCTACTAAATAAAACTTCAGTAGAAGCAGCGCTTACCGTCGTACTAATTCATGATTTCATAGTCTTGCTCATTATATCTCGCTTGTATCTTTTCAGGGTTCATTCATTCTCGAAATTTTAAGATGAAACTTAGTGGTTTTAACAATTTTAACGTTCACCAGCAGTACTTACTGTAGTTTTTGAGGTAACTAGTGCTATTCCGACTGGTGTAATTTTCCCGCCTTTTTTCGCTGAAGCGCACACTTCCTGAATTGGCTTCGATCATGGTCTTACCATGTTTGTACCAACTATTTTACCAATCTCAACGAAAGTGACCCTTTGGTTTGTTGATTGAATGAACGCGGTGTCGTGTTCATAGATACATTTTCACCGAATCTGATTATGCCTACGAACCAATCATTTCCAATTTTATGGGGAAAGGTATTTGTTCAACTTTTAAATACCGTACATTCTAGCAAAAAAATATATATTGCCAAAATATCTACTGCATTTTTGTAAACAATTATTTTTGGTTATTTTTATTCTACATATACTTCAACTTTACGTGCCGTCAAACATTTTATTTAACGATCACTGAACACATCTAGATGAATTTTCCATTGAGAATATCATCAGTTTTGTCCCTGGTTGAATGCATTTTTGTTTTCGAACTTCCACAGAAAACCATGATACCCCCCCAAAAGTTTTAAAATAAAACTTGTGTAGTACGATATTTGCTATTTCATCTTGAATTGTACCAACTAAATAGTTCTTAAATAAATTATATTATCTAGGTGGTTTCCAATTAAGGAGAGATTATGAATCAATCAAACTTGAAAGTTAGAAGGGAGAGTGACTGAAGAAGATGGAAGTGGTGGACTATATCGAATGGACTTAGAACACAAGTTCCATTGGTGATTAATGCTTTTGAATGACTATAAAATCATCTTTTTGCTTTTTTTAATGTGAAAAACTCAGTTTTTTTTTTTTCAAATTTTTTTAAAACTTTAATTGGGTTTTTCAAAAGGTCTTGCGGCCCTGATTAAATCTTACAGCAGGCCGGCTGTTGCCTCCATGTGCTATAGATCATGGAAAATCAATATTATCACCCATCTCATTAGCTACACACCTAAACTAAACCCTATCTGTTGTTGCAGGTTATTTAGAAGAGGAGGGGTGTTCGTCTGCTGCCAAATTATTCTTAGACACTTCACCCCATTTGGTAGAGTGTAAGAAAAATTTGGCGAAGGGCCGTAATTTCAACACTAAGATCCTCCAACTGGGACTCATCGAAATCCTCGATCTCCTAGCAGAAGTCACATGCTACGGTAAGTTAATTTATCAGCAGAATGTGCAAAATTGACCGCTCAACATAAAACAGCATAATGAAATTATAATTTTTTTCAAGATATATTTTTTCTAATAGTCAGCACACAGGCTATTGCCAATTTTCTTACCGCTAGCAGAACCAGCTACATTGTATACTATTTTTGTCTAGTTTACCTTTCTCTGTCTGATCTGCAATGTTGATTCTTTCAGTTAAAAGCATCGAACAAGCCTGTAAAAAGGACGTTACGTTGAGTGAAGTTGTAAAACAGTTGAAGATAACTCTAAAACTTGGCAGCAATGATGACCCAGTCAGCAAACCCGTGTACCTGCGAATTACTATGCCTACAGAATCCAAGGTACATTCAAACAAGTTTTCTCTTTGAATTAGCTATGACCTTGCCTATATTATAGTTTTTTGGTGGTTATAAATCATTGGTGGGGAGAGAGGCAATGTTTTCACCTTCCTTATTTTAATAAAATTTCTGTACATGCTGATTTCACAAATGAAGGAGGTGTCAAACTTCTTTGACAATAAGGTTATTCCTTATGCCGATTATGTCTTGTGATGGCGCTCGATGAAAAATTGGAGTGGAAATCACTTGTTAGAAAGGGAAATATGCCGGCTTCTTTGATAACGCTTAAAAGTAAGGAAGAAGAAGAAGAAGAAAACATGTTTATTCAATCAAACGCTAAATTAGACATGGAAAACAGCAAAGAAACAACATATTACAACATATTAATTAAAGTACACAAAAAATCAACTGTTACGTTTCTGTGCAAGGTATATTTTGCTTGAAATCATACTTACACAAATAGACATACTTTTAGTTAAACTGTCCAATTTTTGCCGTAATTGCTTGATTGATTTCTGTATTTTTACAGAAGAAGAAGAAATCCAATCCACCAGAAGTTGATGCTTCTCAATCAAATGCCGCCCAAAATACCTCCCAGATCTCCATCGAAGATTCTCCCGAATCGCCAGTCAATGTAAGTACTTTCTTATTGTGTAATAATAGCATCAATAAACCCTGTACTCTTCCTGTAATTTGTGTGTATTATTTAATAATTACCATTATGTTTTTAATACAGCAATCTCATGCCCTTCAACTCCTTCTCGAGAATAAAGCGCTCCATGAAAAATTAGCGGAAAACATTAACAAAGTGGTGGCAAATAAAAGCGAAGCAGAGTCCCTCGAGAGGATCCTCGAAAAGAAAATAGTTGAAACGATCGTCAATACAACTGAAAAGGATCCAATATTTCAAGAGATGCTGGAAGAACTTGTTGGTAAGTGTAAAAAAGAGACAAATCCCTAAGTTTCCTGGTTGAATGGATTGTCTTACAGTGGTTTTGTGACTAATGCAGTATTTAAACTGTTGGTTCAAATTAATCACCACATCAACTTTTTTTCGCATTTTATTGTCACTGAATGTGGAGTGGAACAACTGCACTTTTACTTCCTTAAGTTGCGTAGTCGGACAGATAATCATTTCTTTCGTTACTTTTCAAACGTTGTTTCAAATTTCCAAGCCCTAATCTGTCTTGGTTATCATCAAAGTCTCAATATTAGGGAATCATTCTGCCAGAGTGCACTGTATTTTGATTTTTCCCGTATTTTACTTTCAATTCCTGGAATATACCTAGTCCTATACCTAAATTACAGTTTAATACTTCGTTGATGATAGCAAGATTCGCCTAAAATGTAATAGATGTGGAAGCACAATCCTCTCTGAGGAAGAAGCTAGAAATCTCTCTAAAAGAACTAAATTAACCCATAATTTATGATTCTTGGAACAACTTGAATCTGGACCCTTGCCAGTAACAATAAGGTTACATTGGTGTAGTGGCCTGGGCACCAAGGGGTTGAGGGGAACGAACAAGCAGACACCTTAGCTAGGGAAGGTCTCTCCCAGTGGGTCCACAACCCTTCCTGGGCACTACGGAGAGCTTTCTTTGGGGAGAGTTAGAAGAGAGGAGGCAAAGCAATTTATTGATTTCTCCAGGAAGAACAATAACGAGCTGCTAAGCTTAGGAAGAAAGGAGA
Source organism: Creontiades dilutus (assembly GCA_031894815.1). Lineage (NCBI taxonomy): Eukaryota > Metazoa > Arthropoda > Insecta > Hemiptera > Miridae > Creontiades > Creontiades dilutus. The sequence goes on from JAVIWC010000663.1 coordinate 174,731, forward strand.
TACGTATAGTTACAGGGCTCCTAACGGGGGACTGTCCACTTACCATCCTCATTTTATGGTATGGTGGATACCATCTCCACAAAATGGGCAAATCTGACACCACTCTGTGCCGGTTCTGTGGGGCAGAGGATGACACTGCGTGTCATGTGATCTGCCACTGCCCTGGCCTGGGGGCAGGCTTCTGTTGATCCTCGGGTTATTAAAACGGGAGAGGTTAAGGCTCTCCTCTCATTCGCCAAAACGTGGTGGGGAAGAGTGGACTTTCCAGCCTTGTCTGGGGTCGACAGCCTGGGATGTCTATGCCTATCCAGTACTAATTACCAAGCAGTTAGTGCTTGGGTCTCAGGCAGCTCCCGACGATGGGTGCAAGTGCTGTACAATACAAATCTCCCAAGAAGATAGGATATGAGCATTATTAGGTTGTGATTTGTGTCACAGGTTTTTGCTCCAAATTCGTAATAATCTCAACATCTTGAACGGTTGTTGAGAACACTGAATCGAATATAATATATTATGATGATTATGATTCTAGCCATCCCTATCCAGGTTGTCACGTTAAAGTTTACTCTTGATTCTTTCAGGACCTGTCGAAGCTACCAATAGTACCCCTGAAGATACGGAGATCGAGTGAGTTTTGAGCCTTATTTACTCATCCTATCCTATCGTCCCATATTTTGATTGACCACTAATAGAATTCAGTATTTTACAAAGAAAATCGTAGAAAATATGAGCTAAATGTGAGAAAATGTCATAAAGCGTTCCGATCACGTCTGCAACAGCGTTCATCACAGCCCAACGTTGAGGTGTTTCGTGAAATTACCGCTGTCATATCTGTTCTGATCAGAAGCAGTGGAGACTTGACGAATTGTTAGATATATTGGTTAACTATAAAAATCGAGTTTCGATTTCATTCTTGTCAAAGCATACAAAGTTGGCCTCAAATCTTTAGAAAATGCAAATCATCACTTTTGTATCTATAATGTAAAACACATATAAATGTAGAGTAACATTCTTTTTCGAAGATTGTCCTCAACAGACATACAATATCTTGACCGTTCTTGCAATAAATTAGTGTTAGTAGTAATTTATACCATGTTGAAAACCCTAGAAAGTTCGATGCACTTGATTGCTTCTGGTTAGAACGAATTAAATATTTCATTTTGTGGAAATGATCAAGGTCAAGTTGACGTCCATTCTCTGTATTCCCTGCTTTTGTTCTGGCGTACTATATTTTACCATAATAGTTTCTTTAGGTTATTTTGGAGTTTTAATAACTAACAGAATTATGTCTCTGCCAATGCTATAGTTTAGATATTCTTAGTGATTCAAGTTATTCTCAATTGTTGTAGGAATGAGGATGTCACAATTCGGTTACAAGGTGTACAAGATTCCCAACCAGGTCCTGCTGATTCCAGAACAATTATGGACAAAGCCATTGAAAATTTGGGGATCGTTCCCAATAACCCTGTCCCGTCACATCAGATGCCCTTCACATCTCTGCCGCAGGCTTCCCACGTAACGTATCCAATCCAACCTCTAGTCAACGCAAGTCCTTATCAGACCGGTACCCCTCAAGGTTTTGGCTCCGTTGCTGCTCCGATGCCTTCAGCGTTATCACCGCAAGATGCCGCTTCGTATGTGTTCACTTCAGCAAAGGGAAAGGTGACAGTCTGCAGTGCAATGCCTCCTCTATCTGCAGGGGCTGTTCCCAGGCCCACCGCTGTTGCTACTCCCTCTGCTGTGCCGTTAGCGCCTCTAGCCAGACATCGAAATATCCTGCCAAAACCGCCCATGCAATCTACTATACGAGTTCTACACCCTAGTACTCATCAATCATGTAAGTAACATTCTTGTATAACATCTGAAAAATGAACAAACTGCAATTAATAACGAATTAGTCAATAATTTTGTAAACTAGAAGATGACAATTAGATGCGCGTATCAATATACATTCAGCTATCGACGCTTTCAAGGTATTGACGTCTTTCATCAAACATTTTAATTAGCTGGTTGTGGTTTCACCAGCTCCAGTCAATGATCAAACACGCTAAAACGGCGAACAAAACCAACCAATAGAATTTAGGTGGTTCGCATCCTAAATAACGATTAACACCACTTCTTTTTATCATCTTTGTTTCTATTCTGAAATTTCGTTTTGCTACGTCATTGTGCTATTTTGTGTTGTTTATATGTTCTTAGTGTTTTCCGTCATAGTGGGCGATTTGTGTTATTGGTTATTTTGTCTATTCTGCATCCATACAAATCCCAAACTGAAGTCATTAGCATCTTCCATTATTATATTCATTGGACGTGATTAGATGTTATCGAAATATTAATTATTTTATGTTGGAACGCAAAACGAGTGCCTAGTATTTTCTAATTTTTGTCTCATTGTCTCCAGTGACTGGAACCTCCACAATCAACGTTCTTCCAAATCATGGCTCAATACTTCAAGGGGTGCTGCAGGGCACATCCATTCGTCCGTCGGAAACTGTTAGAGGTAAACTCTCAATAAATGATTTTGTTGGATTTGGTTGGTAGATGGAATAATTTAGAGGTATTTCAAGAAAATTCAAGGTGCATAAATAATATTTAGCATACCGTGAACACTTATTACCGCGATAAAGTTCTGGTATTTCCAAGAACTTATTGGAGAACCAAAAGAAAAATGTTCCTTGGATTATGGGAAATTTCTTGTTATTGTGCAAATTTGGGGAAATTAATGGTTTTTTCAACAAGATATTCTGAGATACCGAAAGCAGAATTTGTGTAATCACAAAGTTTGTGAATAGTACCTACAACACTAACAAATGTAAACTAAAATAGAACATCGAGTTTCTAACAATATCTACTCAAGTGGCCTGACCTTTTAAAATGTATTTTCATTGCTAGATTTCTCTTATGGAAAGTTTGATTTTCATAAATTAAGGGCACAGGGGGAAAACGCCCTTAGTCCTGTGATTCTTAATTCGAGTTATTTGAAATTTAAACTTTTCAAACTTGTAAACACAAATCAACGACAAACAAAAATACCGGGAAATCATTGTTTAATTATTAAGTGTGATAGCTACAGGTAAAACAAGAAAAATCTGTTTAATATCATTTTTACAAACGTTATACTAGAATAATCATTAAATCCAATGGACTGACGTCATTTTTCCCTGGTATCAGGAGTCAATCCATGTATTCATCTTCACTTTCTTCAGGTTGGTCAATGTATGTCAACCCTTTGTAGGAATCCTTAGCCTCTTGTCCAAGTTTTGAAGTCAAGTTCTTGTAGATCGACCCATGTAGCCTACATGGAAACGTTATAACGTTTCTGTAAAACACAAAACGAAGGCTGAACTAATGGACTGACGCCTTTCTTCCAAAGGCGCGCGTGGACTCAGGACTTTACCATAGCCTATTCTTTTACTCTTGTTCTATGGACTAACGTTGATTTGGAGTTGTCATAGTATTCTTACCATTCTACTAGATGGCACCTCAAGCTCGTTTCGTGAAAAAAGTGGACTGAAATCGTTTTTCCCCTGTACCCCTCAAATGTGAACGTCTTAGTTTATATACATAAAAACGGGTGTATTTTGAAGTAGAAGCATATTAAAAATCGTATATAGTATACAATTGTAAGTTGAGCTTCCCTGTCATTTTCTTTCCGCGTTCCATCTTCACTGATATTTTTTCCGCGTTCACTGATGATATTTTCGTTTTCAGTTCCCGGGACCCCAGGTGCAAGAGTGCTGACATCTTCAGTCACATCATCCCCTGGAATTGTCGGTCCTCTCATTCGTGTTGGTGGAGTTCGCACTAGGGGAGGAAAAGCGAAAGTTGTCAAAACGTACAGTAGTGCTAAAAAAGGAAAAGTGCCTCCTGAAACTTCTGACCCATCCGTCCCTGTACTCCCTACTCCCAGTGAATCTCGTGTTGAGGACTCCATAGCGCAACCTTTAAATAACGCTATTCCTGAACCGCAGCAAAAAGTTGAACCAGTCCTTGAAACCAAAACTGACCATGCAACAAAAGACGATGTCGAACTGACTAATAACAAAGGTGCTGAATCAAGTAGAACTGATCCTTCCAAACCAGAAGCCAGTAGCTTACCAGTGTCCTCTGGTACGACAGAAACTTGTGCTCCAGAAAGGCCTGATGCTACACCTCTGCAGGGCAGTGAACCTAAAGTGAAGCTTAGGAAACGCCTAAGCTTGAGTACTCCTCGCAAAGGCTCCCACGTTCGAACTCTGGAATTCAAAACACCCCCGAAAGGCTCTTCATTGCCTAGAAAATCCGCATCATCGCCAAAACATAGAGCGCCAGATCGGCTTCCTCAAATGCACCAAATGTTGCAGAATATCAAGAAGAGCGAATTGTTCAAATCACCCCCCAAGAAAGAGGATAAATCCTGGGACGCCGATCTCCGATCAGCTGTTAGTAATCCTTGTGAAGACATCCCAACTTCTGTTGGCCTCAAGAGAAAAGAGCCGGTTTTACCGAAAAACAGAAGAAAAAACGCACCATCTAAAGTGGAAACTCAACCTAAAACTGAATTGAGCCAAAAAATTCCTGAGTTAATAGAAAAATCAGATACTACTCAGGATTTAGTGACTCAAATACAAAGAGATGTATTGGATGTGATTGATGAAGAAGATATCAATGACATCAATTCTAACAACAAGAGTACTGACAGTATTGAAAGTCCTAAGACCAAATCCCCGTTGAAGAGCCCAGCTTCAGGGTCCATTTTGGAAATAGGGGATATTGGTGTGCCCCCATCAACCATAAAGAAATTATATCCAAAACGGTTACCTCCAGATGAAACCAGCTCGACATTGGATTCTCCAATTTCTAAGGTGCCCAAAGAGAATCTATTTGTTACTCCTCCCCGGGCACAAACTCCTGGTTCTGAGAGTGGTACGCCATCAAAGAACGTTATAAGTCCAGAAAAGTCTTTACCAAACACACCCAACTCATTGTCTCTGGAGGCTACATTGATTAGAGAGTGTTCAAGAATTGAATGTGAAGGCTTGGAAAGAGCTCGAATAGGTCCGATCTTTGGATCACATAGAGACCTTGTTTTTGATGAAAAAAGTGGTGGGGACGACAAAAATTATGCAAACTGTCAGGAAGTTGGTGTAACATCAGGAACTCCTATACTTCCGCCACCTAAAGGTATCTTGGTTTTGAAAACACCAGCGAAATCCACCTTATCCATTCCTGTAGAGATGACGCCTCTTTCTAAAATCATCAATGAAGAAACTAGACTAAGTAATTGCACTCTTCTCACGCCAACTATTCCCCCAACTCCAGACTACGAGGAACTGAAAAGCCATGATCCCAACAAAACTGAAGACAAGCGAAGCCCACAAGCTACTGCTACTCAAGTCAATGCATCCCCATCTCAGGAGTCCCCTAAGCCCGTTTCAAGAAAATCCCCCAAAAATGCCTCCAAAACTCCTCTCGTCAGGCTGAGAACTTCGAAAAGTAAAACGCCGGGCAAAAAGAAAGGAAAATCCAAGGAAATTGATTGCAATCAATTAATAGCCCAGTGTCTTGAAGATGTGAAGTCCGAGGTGTATGGTCCCTCAGTGCCAGACTCCGATGACGACAAACCGAAATCTGCAAAAACTCTGGAGAAAAAATCTCCCATTCAGAAAGCTATGCCCAAGAAAAAAGTGTCTGATAAAAAGAAACCCAAATCCAATAAGTATGTAACTAGTGAATTTAAGAGAGCTGAACAATTAAGTAAGATACCCCAACCTAGTCTTGCAGAGGTGATAGATCGTTACGAAAAAGTTAATAACTTTAGCTCCTCAAGTAGCGATGATAGCGAGATGGACACATTGATTTTGAAAAAATCGAAACTTTCCAATAACGAAGGAGGTAAAGCTGCCTTGTCTGAACCAAATAGTTCGAAAGCATCAACAATTGAAGAAGTAGTTGATATTCAGGCGACTAAAAATGGTGATGTACAAAATCAGAAAATAGAAAACAAGAAATCTCAAGACAGTCATCAAGTTTTCGCTGATGTGGACAAAGTTGGTGAAATCAAATCTCCAACACCACCGCTACATGAAATAAAATCGCCTGCAGCATCATCACACGAAGTAGTCAGCTCTCTAAAGTTATCTACTGAAAAGTTTGATTTATCTAAATATAGTTATGAGTGTGCTGTCCTCTCGGATACTGGGACAATCAATAGGGTCTTGCGGATATCACCTTACTTCAACCTTTTTTCTTTTTCTCCAGTAAGCTCATTCACAAAAATTAGCAATGACCCAGTCAGGTCAGCAGTGAGCAGCAGCGTTAGTCGTTCAGATCCTCATGAGAACAGTCGAAGAAGGAGGCGATCAGACAGTGACAGTGATGTGGAAGGTGTTTGTGATGAGCGGAACAGAAAACGAATGAAACGAAGTTATGAATGTAAATCGCCTAGGCGAAGGGGTAGAGGGAGACCGCCAGGAAAGAGTTCTATGAATAGAAGAGGGGCGTATCAATCTGAGTTCAGAGATACCCACGGGAGGAGAGAATCAAACCATAGGAGAGATTGGCCTGGTTACAGATATTCTGAAAATAGTGACAGTGATAAGAGACGAAGGAGTAAATCTTCGGATTCAAGGAGCAGAAGGTCTTCACCATATTCAAGAGACCGTTCTAGGTCGAGACCAGGATCTGATTATGACGATCACCGTTCTGCTGAGGGAAGTCGTTCCTTAGTCAGAAAAGAAAGGCCGAGAACTCCCAATCACGACTTCAGGAGAAATGCGTGGGCTCCTCGAGAGCCCCAATCCAGGAAAGCCTCTCAGCCAGAGATCAAAGCTGATCGTGGTCCACACGATCTTCCATCGAGGAAACCAAGCAGCCATTTTGAGTTGACTAACATGCATCGCTCTGAGAAGCGAGACCCTGTTCCTCCTGTCAAAGACAAAATCAAGGTCGAGAAATCGAGAGAACCTCATGAATTTGAAGAAGGGGAAATATCCGACACTTCCCGAAGTACCATACTCTCCATGTAAGTAACCTATCATTAGTGGTTTGTTTTTATTATAATATCACAACAATGAAGTTTCTAATCTTCTTCGTTTTGATATCAAATGTCCCGGCATTCTAGGATCAATCCAAGGATTCGAAAGAGCCTCACATACTTGATATTTGTTCACTAACCCAATTTTACTGTAAATAACTTAATATAGAATAGTGACAAATTCAAGTTTACTGATGAAAAAGTAACCTAACTGATCACAGAAATGATTCCTTGAAAAAAGCCCAGAACTTTGAATTTTGTCGTGAATTTTAAAGTTAATTGAGTGTATTGTAAAATTTTAAAAAAGTACTTAGCATCTGTATGCATTGATGACGATAATGACCATCCTCTCTACACAGAGTAAAATTTCTTTCTTCTTAAACCTTCCTGTGGTAATTTGCCTCAGAATACATTGAATTAATGGTTAAAATCACATGTGGGCCTGTTGTGAGATTTGGTCTAGACCGCGAAAAATATAGAAAAAAAAAACAATTTAAATTTTAAAACGCTGCAAATTCTTTCACTGGGGTTTATTATTCAATTTCATTCATTTGGCTTGCATTCATGATTTGAATTTCTACTAAGCTTTGGAGTGTGCGTGTTTCACAGGTGATAGAGCGATTATTGAATTTCAGGAGGCACACAAATATGATCAGCTGATCAATCCAAATAGGTATTTTGGTTGAGAAACGATTTACGTGGTCTATGCATATCTCCTGAAATTCAATAATCGCTCCATCGCCTGTGAAACACGCACATTCCAAAGCTCAGTAGAAATTCAAATCATGAATGCAAGACAAATGAATAAAATTGAATAATAAACCCCAGTGAAACAATTTGCAGCATTTCATGCATATCAGAATGCTTCAACCCGTGTATCAGCGATAAACCCTTTTAGGAGTTCACTCCTGTACCCACATTCACTACATCACTAGGTTACTGCGATTAAAAAAACTCCGTTGTTTTTGTTTTGATCGCAGTAACCTAGTGATGTAATGAATGTGGAAACTGGAGTGAGCCTTGAAAATGTCATCACTGCTTGTTAAAATGTGCTTATTACAAGCTTAACGTTCTAAACTACCGCTATTTTCTGATTCATTACATCATGTATATTTTTCTTCTTTCAGCTCCAAGAAAACATCAAATTTTAGTGGGAGTTCAGCTGCTCGTTTAAGCTCTCCTGTGAGTACCACCTGATATCATAAATTGTTTTTCTGCATGTCACGTTAGGTCAAGATTTATCTCTTGTTTTGTTACCTTATCAATTATTGTAACAAGGATATTTTGCTTTTCGGTCATGTAATATGAGTACCTACTTATTGATTGTGTGACCCACTCCAAAACTGCGAACCGCGTTAGGGCCATATCACCTATTGTCTAGCTGTCCTAATTTGATCAGGCTCTTAATTAATTCACTTTTGATGAAGGGATTTAGGGTGGAATTCATAGTCGGGAATTGATTGTGAATGGGCCGCAACGTAAAGTGATTAAGGGGAACCATGCACTTAGTGCGATTCATAGTCGTGATTTAAGGGAAACCCTGAGTGGAATTCATAAAGCAAAAATGGCGTTGAGGGTGACCCTCAGCTCAACGGTACAATGTCTTGAGTAATGTTGGGTGGTCGCTTGAGTGCATCACCTACCATCTGCATCTATAGGTACTTTTGTATTTATTTTGGTTATTAATTCGTTTACTAGTGCAGTTTCCGAAATTTGATTACCGTGTATTCTGAGTGGAGTGATTTGGACGATTACCACGTTAAACAACGACAAAGAAAACAGTAAACAACTGTTGTACAGACGATTCAGACACCGTCAGGGACGTACTACTTTCTGTAATATTTGTGAGTCACTGGATCGCACATCTCTGTTCAAAACCCCAAGTTCTCCTGGTGTTGCAGCTGCTTAGCTTGTTCCACTCATCCCTATAAAGTCATAAAAAAAATCAAATGCCGTAAAATTCATCTAAATTTTTTCTTCTTTTTTTTGTAGCTGCCATGCTTGTTCTTTGAGACATTTAAAACTCTTCAGGGGCAAAATCTAAAAACCAAATTTTCAAGTTTTATTCAAATTCTAAATATGCTTAAACCGCTGCCCAACTATTTAAAATAATTTATCCCAATATAAATTCACTACATTTATAAATGTATAAATTCACTTTGTTATTTTCAATGGTATATATTTTTCTATTCCATAACCATAAATAAATATATTTTCCCGATAATTCATTCTGTTCTTTTCCATAACGTCACAACACATAACACCACAGAAACAAGTTAATTCAAAACAACTCTAGCCTCATGACCAATTAACAACCAAGAAAGAACGGAAAGGGGGAATTTCCCAGTTCTCTTTGCCGAAAAACAGGGAAAACGTGGTACCAAGGGCGGAATTCATAGACAAAGCCTGAGTGTGAGTGTGTGGGAGGGTCACCCTCCACTCACCTGTACGAATTCATAGTTGATTGAGGTTGTTCTCTCAGCTGATGGGGCGCACTCGGATTACGTGATAGCATGTTTTAGGGAAAGTTTTAGGGAATTAGTTCGGACTCCTTCAGGATATATTATGGGAAGTAGAACGTCCCTGACGGTCTCTTTCCTAAATCGAAATCGTCAGCGGAACTGGTCAGTTTCGTATTATTCAAATGGTTTTAGACATTCTCTTATGTATCTTTTAGGTATTCGTCTTTGTTGCCGTTCTTCAACAACATAATCGTTCAACTCGTCCACCTCATTAATCTCAAACAACTCATTCCACTCAGAGCACATGATATTAGGGAAAAAACTGAACGAATTATTAACAAAATGCGATAGCAGATGATGCACTCAAGCGACCTCCCGCCATCACTCAGAATGTTGCACCGTTGAGCTGAAAGTGACCCTCAGCTCAACGCCATTTTCGGTTTATGAATTCAATTGAGTGTGCGTTTAGGGTGCCCACTCAGTGCGCTCTCAGGGTCGCCCTCAAATCACAACTAAGAATCGATTTGAGTGCGTGGTTCCCCTCAATGCTGCACTTAGGGTCCCACTCACACTCAATTCCCGTCTATGAATTCCACCCATAATCTGAGATCGCCCCTTAACTGCCGAGTGAACTGCCACACTCAACTATGAATTCGTACTGTTGAGTGGAGAGTGACCCTCCACCAGTAGTGGAGTGTGAGTGCACGTTCTCACTCAACCTATGAATCCCGCCCTTAATCAGCAAACATCTGATATGTTTTTTCAATGGCCAACAGTAAATTGCGATCTCGCAGTTTTGGAAGGTTCAATTTTCCACCCTACCGCTGTCAACTTTTTGATCAGTTTCATAATTTGTTTTCAGGTTGCCGACGAAAATAGGCAAGCGTTGCTTCAGCGAGTGGATCTAGATCAATTTCTATCCTACGTACATGGTGAAGAGAAAAGTTGAATTCAACGTTACTTAGTGCCAGTATGTAATGCCAAAATGTAAATAACTGATTTGTATCTCAATACCTTTTTTTCAAGTGTACAAATCCATTTTTTATTCTTTGTACATAATATTTATAAAATTGGAGTTGATATTAATGAAGTGGTAGAGTGCCAGTGGTAGCTTCTTGTAAATTTTTCATATGTAAATAAAAAAACCATCTTCCATTGTTTTATTCTTTTAATTCTTGTAATTTTTTACTGCTCATTAATTGATAGGTATCCCATTTCTTGTACAGCGTTTTAGTGTAGAGCTTAAAGTATCTTTAGAAGGTTACAATAATGAGGACCATTGTCACACATTTTCATCAAAATCACTCTAGATAATACCGTATGTGTTTTCTTCCTTGTTTGGGTGATTCTCTATAAAAGCGCAATTTCCAATATTGAAATCGTACTACAGCGAAACATCTGCTAATTTCTTCCAAAATTGCGTATAACTTCCAGCGATCACAATAAAAAAGCAAAACAAAGATCAATAAGGAGCCCAAATTCAAATTTAATCAATCCAATCATCAATTTAATGATTTGATGGTGGTAATGAGAATATGAAGTTGGTGAGCCGGCCTTTTCTTAAAAAATCCCAGGGTTCTCAAACACCATGGTTCATTTTCAAAAGCCATTTTAAGGTTAAACAAACACAAAATTAAAAACATGCATACATTTCAATATTGAAAATCGATGGAGTTATGGTAAAGAGACCTATAAATGTATGTATTTGAGTGATAGACTCTCCTCATGCTTGCTGGCAGCTAATTGGAGAGAGGTTAATTAGGAACCCCCACAATTCCCCACTCTTTGACAATGTTGCCACCCACTTCCAAAACTGTCAGTCTTGCAAAATTCCCTTGTTAGGCGGCACCTAATGATGATTTTTGTAGTTACAAACTTTCAAATGAGTTTCTAGGCATTACATTCACATTAGAAGACAAGTTATTTCATTTCTGTAAAGGTTGAACTACGTTTTTCAAGTTTTATAAGATTTTTCAACAAGAAATACACGCCCTGCATTCTAAGAGAGGATGTAATGAATGGAAATGAGATCGTTACAGGTGGTGGTAATGATAAATTGGGGTTTTAACGTCAGAAAAAATAGCATACCATTTACGTTTTTTTAAATCGCCCGTTCACTTACTTTTTTTGCCAGCAATAGTCAAGTCAATGTGCAAAGACAAAGCATGCATTCTCACTTGTGTAGTCACTGTGATTCACTAAAACCAATTTAATTGTAACCAAGGGCGTCTGATGAAAGGTAACAACATGCAGAGAAACTCACGTGTGTGAAGTTTGATAAATTGTACTGGATATCCTGCAATCTTACCTCTGCAAAAAGGTATGGATTGGAATTAATGTCAAGGTGCTAACATTTTTTAGGAAGAACAATTTGAACCGTTAGAATTTATTTTAGATGAGTCTCTTAATGCAATACTGGTACATTAAAACTTCATAATAGCGTTGGTAGCTTTTTTATGGCATGTGATATGTAGTTCACGTTGATTACTGCAATAAGAAGCAGCTTTTTCTTTGCTCTTTCTTCTGATTTTTTTCTTCAGGAAGATCCTAGAGGAAAAAAGATAGGCATGGAGAACAATTCAAATGAACAATACTTACTCCCAGAAAAAATACTCAGTAAAAACTGTTATTTCAAAAAAATGAATTCTCAATATTTGCGAATTAGGTATACCAACCGATCAAATTACACATAACTTTTATCGAGCATGGTACAGAGCAAAGCAATTGATGCATAAACCCACGTCAAATTTTCTGTTGTAATACCTGGAAACGGTTTTACTATTGTCGCCTTTACATCTTCTCATCAGTCTGTTGGGTATTGCTTCCGAGTCTACTAAAGTAGCGGAAGCATTGTTTTCACTTTCGGAATGTGAAAATTTTTTTGTCTCCAAAATCAAAAATTCCACTCGCATTTTGCGTTTTAGACCTTTCTGAACAATTTTGGTTCCGTGTCTGTCTGTGTGTCTGTCTGTCTGTCTGTCTGTCTGTCAGCAAATCCTTGTTACGGGCAAAACTACACGAAGTTATTGTCCGATTTTGATGAAATTTTCAGGGATTGTGCGGGTTGGGGTGTAGATGGTCCCCTATAGGTTTCATGACGCTCGGATCAATAGTAGCCTCTGCGCATGCGCAAACGTGAAATCCTTGTTACGCGCATAACTCCGGGAGTTCTTGACCAATTTCGATGAAATTTTCAGGGATTGTTTGGTTTGATGTGTAGATGGTCCCCTATGAGTTTCATGATCACCGGATTAATAGTAGCCTCTGCGCATGCGCAAACGTGAAATCCTTGTTACGCGCATAACTCCGAGAGTTCTTGACCAATTTTAATGACATTTTCAGGGATTGTTCGGGTTGGGGTGTAGATGGTCCCCTATAGGTTTCACGACCCCCGGATCAATAGTAGTCTCTGCGCATGCGCAAACGTGAAATCCTTGTTACGCGCATAACTCCGGGAGTTCCTGACCAATTTCGATGAAATTTTCAGGGATTGTGCGGGTTATGTGGGGTCCCCTTATAGGTTTCATGACCCCGGATCAATAGTAGCCTCTGCGCATGCGCAAACGTGAAATCTTTGTTACGCGCATAACTGCGGGAGTTCTTGACCAATTTCAATGAAATTTTCAGGGATTGTGCGGGTTAGGGGTCCCCTATAGGTTTCATGACCCCCGGATCAATGGTAGCCTCTGCGCATGCGCAAACGTGAAATCTTTGTTACGGGCATAACTTCGGGAGTTCTTGACCAATTTCGATGAAATTTTCAGGGATTGTGCGGGTTAGGGTATTGATGGTCCCCTATGAGTTTCATGACCCCCGGATCAATAGCAGCCTCTGCGCATGCACAAACGTGAAATCCTTGCCACAAGCATAACACCGGGAGTTCTTGACCGATTTCGATGAAATTTTCAGGGATTGTTCGGACTTATTAGGTATACTTTATAGTTTGTTCAATAGTTGAACATGCCTACCTTTATTTTCTCAAGTTACGCTCCTGCATAACAATAAATTTACCCTAATTCAACATTTACTTCGCCTAATTGAACGAAGTTCTTTAGTCAATAATAATTTTCAATGATCTATACAGTCATCTTATGGATACGAGGAAGCTATGTGCCACACCCACTTTTTGCGTTTTCAATTTACCCAGTTTACCTGTAATTAATCATGATAATCAGCATTCCTCTGCTAATCCACCTGCATGATAATCAGTGACACGATAAGTGATTATTTTCACGTATATGTACGAAATCCCGCTAGAATACGCTCGAAACCACCATTGCCCTCTTCACAGGGAAGTCTCCTGAAGGCGATGACGGTTTCGAGCGCATTCTAGCGGCATTTCGTCTATCCACGTCGTACAGTAAACTAAAAATCCACTAAAATAAACTCTTACAAGCTGGGAAAGTGAAAAGGAACATTACATTCCACTATAATATACTCTTCTGGGTAAAAAGTAAAAAAACACAGGACATTACTAAAAATCCACTAAAATAAACTCTGCTGGGAAAGTGAAAAGGACATTACATTCCACTATAATAAACTCTTCTGGGAAAGTAAAAAGGGACATTACTTTCCACTAAAATAAACTCTGCTGAGAGAGTAAAAATGGACATTACTTTCCACTATAAAACTCCGCTGGGAATGTAAAAAAGGGAATTAGTTTTCACCATAATGAACTCCACTGGGAAAGTAAAAAAAGACATTACTTTCCACTATAAAACTCCGCTGGGAAAGTAAAAAAGGGAATTACTTTCCACAATAATGAACTCCGCTGGGAAAGTAAAAAAAGACATTACTTTCCACTATAAAACTCAGCTGGGAAAGTAAAAATGGACATTACTTTCCCACTCCGCTGGGAAATAAAAACTCCGCTGGGAAAGTAAAAAAAAAAAAAAAAAACATTACTTTCCACTATATAACTCCACTGGGAAAGTAAAAAAGGGAATTAGTTTCCACCATAATGAACTCCACTGGGAAAGTAGAAAAAGACATTACTTTCCACTATAAAACTCCGTTGAGAAAGTAAAAAAGGGAATTACTTTCCACCATAATGAACTCCACTGGGAAAGTAAAAAAAGACATTACTTTCCACTATAAAACTCCGCTGGGAAAGTAAAAAAGGGAATTACTTTCCATTATAATGAGCTCCGCTGGGAAAGTAAAAAAATACATTACTTTCCACTATATAACTCCACTGGGAAAGTAAAAAAGGGAATTACTTTCCACCATAATGAACTCCACTGGGAAAGTAAAAAAGACATTACTTTCCACTATAAAACCCCGCTGGGAAAGTAAAAAATGGAATTACTTTCCACTATAGTAAACTCAGCTGGGAAAGTAAAAAGAAAAATTGCTCTCTCAACAAGTTATGAGCGCATTCTAGCGGTATTTAGTTCAACCAACATTACGACGTGGTTAGACAAATTGAAGTTAGACAAATTAGAATGCGCGCTAGAAAACTGTTGGTAAAGTAGAATGAACATTACTTTCCATTATAGTAGACTCTGCTGGGAAAGTAAAAAGAAATTACTCTCTCAACAGGTTGTGAGCGCATTCTTGCGGGATTTAGTTTAACCAACATTACTACGTGGTTCAACAAATTGCCGCTAGAACGCGCTCATAACCTGTTGGGAGTAATAACTTGTTCAGTTATTTCTTTTTTACTTTCCCAGCAGAGTTTATTATAATGGAAAGTAATGTTCATTAATACTTTCCTAACGGTTTTCCAGTGCATTCTAGCGGCGATTTGTCTAACCACGTCGTAATGTTGGTTGAACTAAATGACGCTAGAACGCGCTCATAACTTGTTGAGTTATTTCCTTTTTACTTTCCCAGCAGAGTCTATTATAATGGAAAGTAATGTTCTTTTATACTTTCCTAACGGTTTTCCAGTGCATTCTAGCGGCGATTTGTCTAACCACGTCGTAATGTTGGTTGAACTAAATGACGCTAGAACGCGCTCATAACTTGTTGAGTTATTTCCTTTTTACTTTCCCAGCAGAGTCTATTATAATGGAAAGTAACGTTCTTTTATACTTTCCTAACGGTTTTCCAGTGCATTCTAGCGGCGATTCGTCTAACCACGTCGTGATGTTGGTTGAACTAAATGACGCTAGAACGCGCTCATAACTTGTTGAGTTATTTTCTTTTTACTTTCCCAGCAGAGTTTATTCTAATGGAAAGTAATGTTCATTAATACTTTCCCAGCAGAGTTTTATAGTGGAAAGTAATGTCTTTTTTTACTTTCCCAGCGGAGTTTATTATAATGGAAAGTAATGTTCAGTAATACTTTCCCAGCAGAGTTTTATAGTGGAAAGTAATGTCTTTTTCTACTT
This sequence comes from Creontiades dilutus, assembly GCA_031894815.1. Classification (NCBI taxonomy): domain Eukaryota; kingdom Metazoa; phylum Arthropoda; class Insecta; order Hemiptera; family Miridae; genus Creontiades; species Creontiades dilutus. The sequence continues at coordinate 190,543 of JAVIWC010000663.1, forward strand.
TCCCAGAGGAGTTCATTAGGTGGAAAGTAATGTCCATTTTTTACTTTCCCAGCAGAGCTTATTATGATGGAAAGTAATGTCCATTTTTACTTTTACAGCAGAGTTTATTATAATGGAAAGTAATGAGTATATTTGCTTTCCCAGCAGAGTTTATTATAGTGGAAAGTAATGTCCATTTGTACTTTCCCAGCAGAGTTTATTATGATGGAAAGTAATGTCCATTTTTACTTTCCCAGCAGAGCTTATTATAATGGAAAGTAATGTCCATTTTCCCTTTCCCAGCAGAGTTTATATAATGGAAAGTAATGTCCATTTTTACTTTCCCAGCAGAGCTTATTATAATGGAAAGTAATGTCCATTTTACTTTCCCAGCAGAGTTTATTATAATGGAAAGTAATGTATTTTTACTTTCCCAGCAGAGTTTATTATAATGGAAAGTAATGTCCATTTTCACTTTCCCAGAAGAGTTTATTATAATGGAAAGTAATGAGTATTTTTGCTTCCCCTGCAGCGTTCATTATAGTGGAAAGTAATGTCTATTTTTACTTTCACAGCAGAGTTTTATAGTGGAAAGTTATGTCTTTTTTTACTTTCACAGCGGAGTTCATTATGGTGGAAAGTAATTCCCTTTTTTTACTTTCCCAGCAGAGTTTATCATAATGGAAAGTAATGTCCATTTTCACTTTCCCAGCAGAGTTTATTATAATGGAAAGTAATGAGTATTTTTGCTTTCCCAGCAGAGTTCATTATGGTGGAAAGTAATTCCCTTTTTTACTTTCCCGGAGGAGTTTTATAGTGGAAAGTAATGTCTTTTTTTACTTTCCCAGCAGAGGAGTTCATTATGGTGGAAAGTAATCCCAGCAGAGTTTATTATAATGGAAAGTAACGAGTATTTTTGCTTTCCCTGCAGAGTTCATTACGATGGAAAGTAATTCCTTTTTTTTACTTTCCCAGCAGAGTTTATTATAATGGAAAGTAATGTCCATTTTTACTTTCCCAGCAGAGTTTATTATAATGGAAAGTAATGTATTTTTACTTTCCCAGCAGAGTTCATTATAGTGGAAAGTAATGTCTATTTTTACTTTCCCAGCAGAGTTTATTATAGTGGAAAGTAATGTCTTTTTTTACTTTCCCAGCAGAGTTCATTATAATGGAAAGTAATGTCCCTTTTTTACTTTCCCAGCAGAGTTTATTATAGTGGAAAGTAATGTCCTTTTTTACTTTCCCAGCAGAGTTTATTATAATGGAAAGTAATGTCCATTTTTACTTTCCCAGCAGAGTTTATTATAATGGAAAGTAATGTCCTATTTATTTTTGCTTTCCCAGCAGAGTTCATTATAGTGGAAAGTAATGTCAGAGTTTATTATAGTGGAAAGTATTTTTACTTTCCCAGCAGAGTTTTTATAGTGGAAAGTAATGTCTTTTTTTACTTTCCCAGCAGAGTTTATTATGGTGGAAAAAAATTCCTTTTTTTACTTTCCCAGCAGAGTTTATCATAATGGAAAGTAATGTCCATTTTCCCTTTCCCAGCAGAGTTTATTATAATGGAAAGTAATGAGTATTTTTGCTTTCCCTGCAGAGTTCATTATAATGGAAAGTAATGAATTTTTTTACTTTCCCAGCGGAGTTTTATAGTGGAAAGTAATGTCTTTTTTTACTTTCCCAGTGGACTTCATTATGGTGGAAAGTAATGTCTTTTTTTACTTTCCCAGCAGAGTTTATTATAATGGAAAGTAATGTCCTTTTTTTACTTTCCCAGCAGAGTTTATTATAATGGAAAGTAATGTCCATTTTTACTTTCCCAGCAGAGTTTATTATATGGAAAGTAATGTCCATTTTTACTTTCCCAGCAGAGTTTTATAATGGAAAGTAATGTCCTATTTTTACTTTCCCAGCAGAGTTTTTAGTGGAAAGTAATGTCCTTTTTTACTTTCCCAGCAGAGTTTATTATGGTGGAAAGTAATTCCTTTTTTTACTTTCCCAGCAGAGTTTATTATAATGGAAAGTAATGTCCATTTTTTTTTCCCAGCAGAGTTTACTTTCCCAGCAGAGTTTATTATAATGGAAAGTAATGTCTATTTTTACTTTCCCAGCAGAGTTCATTATAGTGGAAAGTAATGTTTTTTTTACTTTCCCAGCAGAGTTTATTATAGTGGAAAGTAATGTCCTTTTTTTACTTTCCCAGCAGAGTTCATTATAATGGAAAGTAATGTCCATTTTTACTTTCCCAGCAGAGTTTATTATAATGGAAAGTAATGTATTTTTACTTTCCCAGCAGAGTTCATTATAGTGGAAAGTAATGTCTATTTTTACTTTCCCAGCAGAGTTGATCATAATGGAAAGTAATGTCCATTTTTACTTTCCCAGCAGAGTTTATTATAATGGAAAGTAATGTCCTTTTTTTACTTTCCCAGCAGAGTTCATTATGTTGGACAGTAATTCCTTTTTTTACTTTTCCAGCGTAATTTTATAGTGGAAAGTAATGTATTTTTCTACTTTCCCAGCAGAGTTCATTATAATGGAAAGTAACGTTCTTTTACGCGCTCATAACCTGTTGGGATTAATAACTTGTTCAGTTATTTTTTTTTTACTTTCCCAGCAGAGTTATTATAATGGAAAGTAATGTCTTTTTTTACTTTCCCAGCAGAGTTTATTATAATGGAAAGGAAAGTATTTTTACTTTCCCAGCAGAGTTTATTATAATGGAAAGTAATGTCTTTTTTTACTTTCCCAGCAGAGTTTATTATAATGGAAAGTAATGAGTATTTTTGCTTTCCCTGCAGAGTTCATTATAGTGGAAAGTAATGTCTATTTTTACTTTCACAGCAGAGTTTTATAGTGGAAAGTAATGTCTTTTTTTACTTTCCCAGCGGAGTTCATTATGGTGGAAAGTAATTCCAGCAGAGTTTTTTTACTTTCCCAGCAGAGTTTATATAATGGAAAGTAATGTCCATTTTTACTTTCCCAGCAGAGTTTATTATAATGGAAAGTAATGTATTTTCACTTTCCCAGCAGAGTTTATTATAATGGAAAGTAATGAGTATTTTTGCTTTCCCAGCAGAGTTCATTATGGTGGAAAGTAATTCCTTTTTTTACTTTTCCAGCGGAGTTTTATAGTGGAAAGTAATTCCTTTTTTTTACTTTCCCAGCAGAGTTTATCATAATGGAAAGTAATGTCCATTTTCCCTTTCCCAGCAGAGTTTATTATAATGGAAAGTAATGAGTATTTTTGCTTTCCCTGCACGTGTCGACTTAATCCTAAAATAATATATTAATTTATCGGTTCTTGATACCGATAACTGGTGACCCCGACGTGATGCCAGACGAAGTGGAAAACCAACCTGGAGGTTCAGGTGATGTACAAGAATCGCACGAGGTGAGCGTAAAATTACCACCGTTTTGGCCACAAAAACCCGATATTTGGTTCTGTCAGGTGGAAGCCCAATTTAAATTGAAAAGAATAACATCCGAAACTACTCGATTTGATTATCTTTTGGCACAACTAGAGCAAAATTATGTCGAAAATATATACGATTTAGTTACTTCTTCGGCATCAAATAAATATACGCAGGCTAAGGAAAGAATAATCGCTATATTCAAAGAAAGTGAAGAATCAAAAATAAAGAAAATTACAAGTGGTTTGGAACTAGGGGGATTAAGACCAAGTCAACTTTTGCGGAAAATGAAATCTTTAGCTGGGACAACAGATTTCTCGGACAAAGTTTTCAAAACACTCTGGCTCGAAAAACTGCCTGAACATGTCAGAAGTATTTTGGTAGTAGCTGAAGGAAATTTAGACAAATTAGCTGAACTAGCCGATAGAATATGTGACGTTAAAGGTATCGATGAAGTACGTACCTCTAGTTCTAGTTCTTCTAAGACCAATATTCCTCCTAATGACTTGGAAATGCTTACACATGCAATTGAAGAAATTCAGAAACAATTATGTGAGCTGCAGAAACATTACAGATCTAGGCCTTCATCTGCTCGCTCTAGTTGTAACTCTAGCCGAAATAGCAGCCCTAGTCGACGTACACCTCGTTATAATCCAAAAGGGAAGTTTTGTTATCATCATTTCCGATTTGGTGCTAATTGCAAACCTGATCAATGTAATTCTTCTTGCCAATGGAAAAATAAGGCTGTCGACGAGGTTATAGGTAGCAGCCATAGACTATTTGTAAAAGATAAGAGGTCTGGTATTAAAT